>NDXZ01021073.1:0-13689 GCA_003055125.1 Paykullia maculata
ATATATACCCTCACCACATGTGTGTGTGTGAAGGATATAATTAACAGCTGAGATATTAGCAAAAAAATACGACCGCCTTCGTTTTTCATCTAAGTTTTCAACAGAACTAAAATTTTGTTGTAAAGAAAACAAACTAAATGGCTGCCATTGTTAAGCATACACATTACAACAATAAACCAAACAGTTGTCGTTAGGTGTGTTTGTTTTGCAATTACTGTGCAAACAGTAGAGGGTATTTAAAATTCGGCCCATCTGAATATATTTATATTCCAACTTAGCTACAATTTTTGTCATTTAATATAAGTTTTCTAAGCAAGCGTATTTGTTTCAGAGTTGGAATCATTATTAGCATTCAATTATTAACATAAAAAACGTACCCCTATCAAATAACCTAATAATACTGCAGATTTGTGTTTTAAAATTATTTCCACAATTTAGACGATCTTAGTATTTTTCCTTTCTTGCCCATCCCTAGTTCTATAAGTTACCCAAGGCGAATTCATATAAGGTAATTGCAATTCGCCAGCTGATTATTTTTTGCTCTAAAGCAAGGCGAATTCATTTTTTAATGCTAGTTGTGTTGTGTTAACATAAAATTGCTTTTATTTTTAATAAATTAAAAATTACAGAAAAATACGTTTAAATAACATTTCTGTATACACAATATATAAAAAATACATATGTTTGTTTGTTTACACTTTTTACATATGAATTTTGACGAAGGAGTTGAAATAAACGCCTGTTGTTTTTGTATTGTTGTATTTGTTGTTGTATTGCCATTAGCTTTATGATAACTCTTTGATATTTCTTAAAATCTAACACTTCTTTTAGCAACATTTTATGAAAAAGTTTTTAAAACAGCACCTTTGAACAGCATCTTGTCAACATTTTTCGTTTTTTGTATTCTACTCTAGTCTGGATGTGTAAATATTTTATTGTGTTGTTGGTTCATAATTAGCACAAGTACATTATGTAAAACATTCACTTTATATGTACATTTAGATAAATACATATGAAATATACCATACATACATATGTATGTATGGATATGTAAACAGCAAACAAAATTACAAAATTAAAAAAATTTAATAATAAAAGACTTTTTTTAAAATGAGACGAATGATTTTACAGAGCCGTCTGTAAACGAATTCATTTAATCCAGATTATGAGAAAGAGAAAAAGAGTGAAAAGGGGTTTTTTTATGTATTACTGTTTACAGTAGGCATAATCATTTAAAGTACAACAATTTTAAGCACAAAGGTTAAAACATAAAGTGAAACGAAAAAACAATCTTTGTTTTGCTTAGTCGGGGTTTACACGAGGAAACAATTGGAAGGGAAACATTTATTTTGTTAGTAAATTACAGGAATACGGGAATGATACAAATTCCCCACCCGTAATTTGCTACCAAACTAAATGTTTTTCTTCCAATTGTTTCCTCGTGTAAACCCCGACTTAAAAGATTTGTGCTTAATGGATTAGAGAGCAGTCAAAGATAATTTTAATCGTCGATTATCAAATCAAACATTCCCGAATGAATTTGTAACTATATCGCGAAGATAATTTTTTATATTATTCGATTACATTTTTGACATGACAATTTTTTATTACTTTCATAAAAGAACTTTGTTTGAAGTTAGTCTGTTGATTTTTTTTTTATTTTAACATGATATCCTTTTTCTTCACTAAAGAAAAAATAATTATTTTTTTATTTTTTTATTCTATTAAAAGTCATTTAAATATTTTACAAATTAAAAAAAAAATATTTTCGTTTAAATTATTCTTAATCCCACTATAGGTACCTATACAAGTGTAAACTCATTTAATGTAATTACAAGTTTGCCACCTATTGTTTTTGTTTTGTTGCCTTTTGTAGTAAGTAGTCATCTATTGTTGTTAGAATATAGACTGGCAAAAAGTTAAATACAAAGACAATGGGACAGACGGATATTTTTTTATTCATTTGTATATTGTTTTCGAGTTGCTTTTAAACTTCCTTAATTTTTTTATGATTGAATTGCAGCGCGTGCTACTATGTTACACAAATCCTGCAAACACAGACGAACAACATTTTTCATGGTGTGATAAAAATAAGCACAATTGTAAGTATGTATGCAGTGATGCCAACATTCTACAATGCAAAAAATATGCTAAAAGTTACTAAATCTTTCAAATATGTGTAATACGAAAAAAGTACCAACTATCAACTCAATTAAAACAGGGGCAAATTACTGCATTCGATATCGAATGAAATTTTGTTCGATCGATCGAGTTTTCTTTACATTTGGTATAGGAATTCCAATTAGAATTTTTTTATTTTCGATCGATATTGAATGCCGTAATTCATCCCCAGAACTAGTTAAAACCTTAAAATAGCTATAATTTTTGAATCATCCTTCATTTTGCTGTTCATTTAATGTATCTAATAGCAATGATAAAGAAACAGTTTATTTTGCAAGGTTAATCAATGTCAGGTCAAATTGCAATTTAAAATTAAACTATAAACTAGAGATCTACTTCCGCCTTTTAGACCAAAATACGGTCCTGCAAGCAGAGGTCATAGTTATCATGAAATGTTTTGTCAGGCTCAGAACAAATACTGTAAACATCTTAACGGATAGTCAAACGTCGGGAAGAGCTATAATGTTCGATAGAACCAAAGCAAGAACTTTGAACAAAGCCAGTTAGCAATGAACGAGCAGATATGATCCACTATGGGATCATAAATCATTTTGAAAAATGACTAAAATCCTATGGACGACCCAGATGAGGATAAGCAAAGGAGATCCTAAAATTAAGGAAACTTGTATTAAGTAATATGACGAGTGTACTTACCGGACATTTATATTTACAAGCTCGCCTCCATCGGATGGGAGCAAACAAAAAATAAAACTCGTAATTCTTTTTTTAACCAGGTTGTATAATCAAGAATGGGGTTTGTATGTGTATGGCAAATATTTTAACTCGTAATATTTTTATTTGCAAACAAGGCAAACGTAGAAACGTTTTTACGTTTGCAAATGATTTGGGAATAACGATTTTGCACCGATGCTGCCATATTTTGTACATGTCACCATAACTGCAACTAACCACATAAGGTGGGTTTAATTAATTTTAATGTGAAGTTGTTGGGCCAGCTAATTTTCTTAGGCAATTTCCTTAAGTGTATGTGTGTGTACAAAATAATAATCTTTCTACACTCGTAATATAAACAAAAAGTATTCTCCCTATTGATATTAACTTATAAATGGTTACACCATTGTCCAACTCAAAGAAAACAAATTTTTTTATTTCTAAATTAATTTAAAACAAAAGTCAATTGTGTCAGCCCACTAATTTACCATTATGTACACATAGCACAAGACTAAAATTTAATTCAAATATTATCAACCACATCTGGCATGTCATTGGACTAAAAATAACTTTCGAAATAAAACGATGTTTTTGACAATAACGACATAATTTTCGGGGAAAAAAGGGAGAAACGTTAAATAGCACAGCTAAACATTATCCACAGATGTTAGGCAATAAAGGTGGTTGTTTTGAAGTGGGGATGACAATTTGTGTCCTACAATCTAAAATCTAAAGCAAAACAAAGCTAGAAAAAAAAGAAAAAATATAAGACAAAAACAAAAATCAATACATATTAATCTACTTCTATAATATGTACCTACACATACATATGTATGTATAGTTTTCTACCATACATAGATGATTATGTTGGTGACGATGATGTAAAATATATTTTTAATACATATGGAGGGATGTATGTATGTATGTTTGTTTGTTTATACGTGCAGTTGTTAAGATTTATTTGGGTCTCAAAAAACTAAAATGTGTTAAATAATTTCATTAACGACCCCCAGCAAGCGCATCTCACGAATTTGGGGAAAATACACCTCAAAAGATTTGTTGTTAAACATTTTTCTTTTATAAGTTTTAAGATTTTTTTTCTTTTAAATAAGATTTAAATATGTATATTTTTAAAAGAAGAACAACTAAAAATAGAATTCTAATTGTTTAAAAGTGTCAAAATAGAGAGAGGGGAAACAAACGTACAGAGTGCTTCAATATTAAATGGGCAAAAAAAAAATGTTTTGAAACATTTTCCTGAGAAATTTATTATATTTTTGTATAAAGACTTTTAAAAATTAAAATCTGTTAAAAACTAACTGAATTCCAACAATTCGTGGGAGTTATAAAAGTTTAAATTTTTTATTTAAAATTAAAAAACAAATATTCTTTAGACCTTTTTTTAGGTTGCTTTGTTTTTTTTTTTTTAATTGTAAATTAAAAATTTATATTTACATCTTTTTGATAAACCCTTTTACATTCGTCAAACACTTAAAATATCTGATTCTTTTTTTAAATTTTTATTTGTGTTAAAATGTCTGGTAGTTTTGGGATTTGATTTTTTGTTATGTTTGTTTTGGGGGTCTTTAAAATTTTTTAACACGTGTTCGGTTATGTTTTAAGTACATGAATTTATTTTTGTATTCAATTTTTATTGTATCATAAATTGTTATACATACATACATATGTACATCACTTACACATACATATGTATGAATTTTGCCACACACATTTCCGTTTCACATAAAATTTAAGAAAGAAACACAAAAAAAAATGTGTAGAATAATTTAAATAATATTTGTCAAAAAAGTCATAAATTTTTTATAGGCTGCATCAAACTAAAACAAAAAAAAAAAAAAGAATAATTTAGGAAAACAAAATAAAATGATTATTATTGTTTGCAAAAAATATGTTCGTTTTTAGCTTATAAACATATTTTTATTTCTTTTCCCTTATTAATACCCAAAATTTATTTTATTGTTAAACATCTTTATAGTGCCAACGCAAAATTGCCACATTTTTATACGGCAACACTAAGGTACACCAACAAAGTGTTTGACAACAGGGATGTACATTTAAGTGCTATATTAAGTTAAATTTTATTTTGAATATGAGTGGCAATTTCAAGAATATATATTTGTGTCCCCATAAAGTATGAATATTCTGAACACTAAAGAAGTTTATTTTGCAATGTTAATCTGTCATTAGGTTAGGTTCAGCTGATTATTATAATTTTCATCGTTATTGATAAGGGCATATACTACATACATTTGCTAATGCCTTTGAAATTTCCAAAATATTTATTTATACGTTTAAGTATTTGAAAAACGATTAAGGGATGTATTTGTGTTTGTCAATCTTTTTTAGCCCTGCACTTTTTATTGTAAAGTGTTTTATGACACAGCTAAATATAACACTCATTTGTTTTGTCAAAAATATTTTTTCTTTAAACAAAGGTTATTTGTTTGTATATTGTCCCCAAGTAATCTATGTATATTGTAGCGTTTTTAAATTTTGTTAAATTTTTTTTTGGTGTAATTAAGGGTAAATTCAATTTACTTTATGTAAAGAAATACATATGTTCATATATACCAAAATTTTTTGTTGACAAACAAATTATTTGTTTCACGAATACCGATAATTTTTCTCGGTCAGTTCGTCTATCAGCGTATATTTAAATAATGTTTTGTCATATTTAAACGTAGAACCTAATTATGTATTATTTTTAAATGAGAAGAAATCCTACAAATTTTATTTCAAATTTGTTAGAATTTTCTTTGTTTTTATTACTGTACAAAACCTAGACATTTTACTGCCTGGTTCACTAAATGCAAACGATATTTTTTATTCCGAATAAATATATTTTAAACAAAAACAAATTAAAATTTTTTGTTTTAAATATGTATATTTATTCGAAAGAAAATGTCGTTTGCATTTAGTGAACCAGGCAGTTAATTTCCCTTAATAAATTTTATTTTTGCCATTTTAATCGATCAAACCGTACAATTAAAAATAAAACATACTAATTACATTTTTAATAAAAACAATATAATTGTAATTGTTGTAACTTGCAAAACTCGTGACTATAAATATTATTTATTATCAACCAAATTTATTATATAAACGTCAGCTTCATTATTGTCTACGAGTACACCAACATCATTATTTCGTTAATACAAAGTACAAATACAGAAATGTTTCACAAACTTTATCTGCTTATGGGTACTCTATTATTAAACTCCCGCTCCTCCTCACTCTTCCATCAGATATGTGCAGCGGTTCTCAAATACATAATGTTTAAAAAAAAAACATTATAATTCGATGATAATGTAACTTAAGATTATATTTTTAATGAAATTAAAACTTAAGGCTTTAGTTTAAAAAAAAAAATATTTTTTTTAAAAAGTATTGTGGAATTTGGCAACCTTTACCATCCTTTAGCACAAAGCATATGAATGTTCATAAACATAAATTGTTTGTTACAACAAATATTAATTGTACAGTAAAATTATTGTTGAAGTTTTCTTAATTGCTATTTAATCTATAGATTGATAATAGTTTTTGTGCATATGTTTGTTGTTTATTGTTAACTTTTGTAGTTGTTTCTTTGCAGTTTTGATTTTTTTCTAGACGATTTTTAATTGGTTGATTCAAAAATATGTAAATTAGTGAGAGTAATGACCTTTAATATATTCCATATACATATGTACAGTCATATATAAAGTGATAAATGCTAAGACAACAATAAGGCCAGATTGAAATTTTGGTTTTCTTTAAGTAAATTAGTCTTTTTAAAAATTAATACAATCTGTTATTTTTTTTTAATAAATGCTTATACCTATGTGTATGTATAGTTGATTTGATTTATTATACCCTTCACACATGTGGTATGGGTACGGTGACCATATTTTTTTAATCAAAATACAGAACATTTTCTTTTAAATTCTTTACAATTGAAATTATAGTTTCATTTTGTTATTAAAATGGTTTAATTGGCTCTATTTTCATTTGGGGTTTTTTTTCAGTAGTCCAAATTTTATTTAAAACAGAAAATACCCTTTCATGGCAATATTTTATCACTTCTTTAAAATATATAAAAATTGCTACATAACGCTTTTCTGCGGACTTAATATTCTGATTTCATTTTAAAATTGTGTATGTGTAATTTTTACTAAGAGCTGGATCATCAAATTATTCAGTATCAACATATTCAATTATTTTTAAATTTTTTTCAAAATAATAATTAAACTATTTTAGTACAATTTTAGTACTTCAACTCATTGGTTGACGGCATCCCAAGGTAGATTTAAAAACAGCGTCGATTTAACAAATATAACAAAACAAAAACCACATTAAAATTGTTGTTGCAAAAACAGTTTACCAACAATGTCAAAATTATTGCCGCCAACTGTTTTGGTAAGCAAAATAAAACAACGACATATTTCTTCTCTTAATTTTTTACACAAAAATCAATATTTTAAAGCTTTTGGATAATCCACAAACATGTTTGTAATATTTGTCTTCCGAGTCATTTAAAAACAAAACTGACTAATTGGCCCAAAATCCAGAGATATGTGCGTAAAAACTTTATAACTTAACTACCTTCTAAATAGATACGTACGTAAAATTGTATAATTTTACAATATGTTATTACAAAAAATATGTTAACATGTTGAACAAAATATTGTTTTAACCTTTAAAAATACAGAACAAATAATGAACTAAAAATAAAATACAGAACATTTTAAGAATTTTTACATAAGAATAATTTATACAGAACAGAGCTCTCAAATACAGTACAGTACCGTAGGTATGGGTATATATAGGTTTGTCATTCCGTTTGTAATTTCTACACTATTCATTTGCGACCCTATAAAGTATATATAATCTTGATCCTTATAGATATGGAAGTCGATTTAGTCATGTCCGTTTATCCGTCTGTCATTGTGTATGTTGAAATCAAATTTTCTTACCTCCCATAGGTCACCCAGGGTTGTATGTGAAAATACTGTATTTTTGTATTTTGAAAATACTTTCGAGAAAATCAGTATTGAAAACTGGCAAGATCCATCAATAACCGGCTGAGATATAAGCAAAAAAAGACGGACCGCCTCGTTTTTTTTTAACAAAAATATTATTGTTTTGCAGCTTTAAAATAAACTACAAATGTATTTGAAAAAAAATTATACTATTTGAACCATTTGGCCACACGTGGTGAAGGGTATATAAGATTTGGCACAGCCAAATACAGCGCTCTTACTTGTT
The DNA here is from genome assembly GCA_003055125.1 of Paykullia maculata. NCBI lineage: Eukaryota > Metazoa > Arthropoda > Insecta > Diptera > Rhinophoridae > Paykullia > Paykullia maculata. The sequence continues at coordinate 8,119 of NDXZ01021073.1, forward strand.
TTTCCCCTAATTTGGTTAAAATTATAATAATTATTATTTCGTTCAATATAGAAGACTGGTTGTTACTTCTATTTTCTACCCCTTTATGAATAAAAATCGTTATTTAGGAAAACTTGCACTTGTTGTGTTGTTGTGGCTTTTATCTACAAACTTTTATGCGATTTTGCTAAATTATTTTGAATATATCTAAATAAGACATACATACATGTATGTATATATCTTCCACATGATCCGTAGGTTGAATAAAACTAACAAACGGTCCGACACATTACTTTCAATGAATTCACCTACCTTCATCACATAAGTACATGTCAACGTTATGTTTTAATATCCGTTTACTTGTTGTTTGTTACTGTAAGTGTAAATAAGTTTTTATTTATTTAATTACTTTGTTTTCTTATCTTGTCAATTCATCTTTGATGAGGTACATATTTTTTACTTTTAACTTGTTTATTTATTGTAATGGGTTTTACTGTATTCATTTTTCATATTATTCTTTGGGTTAGTGTATAAAATGTCTGCTACTCACCACCCTCTCCTTCTTTTGCTTTCATCACTCTTTTTAACCATTTATTTTGTGGACTTTCGTATTTGCTTCAGGGATGGAAATTTTGTTCGATACGATTATAATTTTGTTAATAATATTTAATGTTAAAAATTAGCGTAGGACTATTACTACTATCGATATTGCAGCCAAATACGATTATAAATTATTAGTCATGAAGTAGATTTTTATAGCTTATTAGAAAATGTTATATAAAATGGTACATGTATACATATATTTTCTAAAAACTAATTTACTGAACGTCTCTAATTTATAATTTCGCTTAAAGTATAAATAAAAAATAGTTGCTACCAGAAAAATATATATTTCCTATCCCTGATATGCCCAGCTATGTATTTCATTCTTTCACTTTTTATTATTGTTGTAACTACTGTTTATTAATATAATTTTGTTGTATTTGCTGCTGTTTGTTTGTCTCTATGTATATTATTTTTGTTATTTTATTTAACTTGCACATTTATTAGTTTAATTAAATTTTAAATTACATTTAATTTACAATAAAATTGATTACAATCAGAAACATAGACAACTATTTTGAGTTAATAAAAATTGTTTTTTTTTGTGTTCTCTGTTTTTTTTTCTATTCAAGGCGTTAGAGTTGTAATAGAAAAAATGATTTCATTATATTGATATTGTGTAGAGGTAAGAGAAAAACTTACGTTTTTTAATCAAATTGTGCTTATGTTTTAATTATTTAAAATATATTTTATTATTATTTGATTCAAATTTGGTGTTTAAAGGGATCTTAGGCTATTTTTAATTATTATAAACTATAAATTTAAATTAATTTACATCGAGACACACAAAAGTAGATAAATTGGAACACAGTATGTATATATTTTAAAAGAGGTCAACATAAAATCGTTTTGCCTTTTTTAATTTTATTTTTTACATTTAATGAAATTCAAGCTTTAACAAAGTGTTTGTGAACAAATTTTTTGACACTGGTTTTTTGTTTTATTCTTTTATTTCAGGTATGTACGTGTTGAAATTTGAAGTCATAAAGTGTATTTTATTTTCTCTGCTAAAATTGATTTTTTTTCAATAAAAATGGTAAGTCATTAATTGATTTGAATGTTATAAAAATGCAATAATGCTTCTGATATAATTTAACGTTTCTATTACATATGTACCTTAAAAAACTTTTTATTTTAAAACATTTCCCTCATTTACTCAAACAACGTCATAACTCAATAAATTAAATTTTGGAGTTAATAATGCAGAATTGTTCATTATATCATGCTTTATATTGTGTAAAAAATTCATGCAAATGGCGTGTAAACTCACCTCTTGATAGAAGATAACTTTTAATATTTCCACTGAGTTGTATGTAAATTGAAAAGTTTAAACTCATTTTCTTGAAAACTAGTTTTTTTGAGTTATGACGTTGTTTGAGTAAATCAGCGATTTGTTGTTAAATAAAAAATGCTTACGATGCAAAAATACATTGCCATACATAAATATGGTGATCTTTGGATGCTTATAACGAAAAAAACTTCGGAAAATTAATGTTAGAAACGTTGAGTTGTGGAAATGTCTGTAGTTTTTTTAATTTTACTCACAAATATGTATTGCATAAGTTTATCAAGTGAGTGTCTATCTTGCGCTTTTTTTTACTAGAAGTTTTACTTTTAGCATTCGCATACTTTTTACATACAGTTTACTATTAGGAGAAAATAATTTTTGTTAATTATTAGTTGACAGAACTTTACATATAATTGTAAGAATTTATTATATATGGGTCATTTCACGTCAAGTGGACCAACTTTTGAAATCGATGTCTTTCGATCGGGATAAAATTTGCACCATAGTTAGTCCTATTGGATAGTAGCTTAGACACAATTTTTGAACAAGATCGGCCAAGAACTCTCCGAGTTAGAGGGGGTCAAAATTTGACCTTTTGGCCAACCAGGTGTTTTTACTCCTCCATGTAACTTATTACCTATTGCACTTAGCAAAATTTGTTCAAAGTAGTTTAGATAGATATTTTTTCAATCTTTTCCAAAAAATATTTTTTTTTAAATAAAAAATTTTTTATTAAAGTTTTTTGCAAAATAAAATTTTTTTTTCTATGTAAATCTATGTAAAAAATATTTTGTGCCTCAAAACAAGGACTTTTCAATTTTTACCATATGTACTATTTTGAATTTTTTCCTATTTGTGTGCGAGTGTTTCTAAAACCTTGAAAATGAAACTTATACTGAGAAACTAGATAAACTAACCTTTCCGACGGTATGTAACATACCTAACAAAAATTGCATTCCCCCGATACTGAAATACCACCAATATGTTAGCCTCAGGAATAAAATAATTTTTTTTTTTGTTATATAAATGTTTAAAAATTAAATAAACATAATGTTGTAATCCTAAAAATCCTGGGATTTACTATTTGGCATCACTATCTAAAAGTATTTTTAAGTGTTTTTTTTCTCCTTAAAAAATTTTCCAATAGAAACAGTTTTTCATTTAATTATAAAATTTAAAATTAGACACACTTCCTTAAATATATGGTCAACAGAACGCAAAGTACAGTGTTACCATATGTATTATTTGCTTAATCCGGAAAATCTCGGGATTTACGGAAAAGAAATTTCCCATTGGCCATCACTATCTGAAAGTACTTTTAGGTGATTTTTTATCCATACTTTTTTCCGTAAAAAATCTTCCAATAGAAACTGTTTTTCATTGAACTTCCTTAAATACATACATGTGAACATATGTATATGTATGGTCAACAGAATGCAGAGTACACTGTTATGATGTGTATAAGAGTGCCAGATTGTAATATATTTTTGTGTTCTTATTTTGCAAATTTTTTTACATATTTTCCCCTTAACTATATAAACATTTTTAGCCTTTCTATTTTTATTTATTTTTAGCAACATTTTTATTACGTTATAAGAATTTTTTGAAGTATATTTTTTATAGCATTCTTTTTTAAAATTTAATTTATGTCATTAAAAAGGTAGCAGCTTGGGTCTTTTCCTTCTATAGGTATTTCCTTTTTTTTTGTTTGGCTTGCCATTTTATATTTCTTTTTTTAACCATGACCTTTTCCTTTTGTCTTTATATTGACTCTTACTTTCATACATATATGTATGTTTGTATGTTCTCTCATATTAATAATGCGTCAAATATAAATACAACTATAAATATATGGTTATTTTATGACAAAGTTTTTGTGTGGATGTTTAGTTTTGTAAAAATCCATTTCATTTCCTGCGATAATTTGTTTTTGATGAAAGTAAGTTTGTTCTTGGTTGGGGTCGGTCGCGTTGACGTTTACTTAAAAGGTTACAAATATTTTTGCAAACTAAAAGAAATAATAAATAGTTACAACAGTTCTACTTGATGGAAATTAAAGGTTAAAGCAAAAAACACATGCATTTTATATATCCATATATTTTAGGTTAGATATTTTATATACGTTTATACATGCATATATTATTTATTTTTTTTTACAATTTCTTTAGCAACGTAAAAAGAAATAAAGAACATTGCAGTGGGTATTTTAAAAGGTTAAAGGTTAGTTTTTGCTAAAGCGTTAAAAAAAGTTAGTAACGTATCTAAAAAAGGAAAAGTTATCCTGTTTTTATTTGTTTAAATGTATACATATGTTAATATTTTTTTAATTAATTGCAAAATCTCTTAGTTTTTTTTTAAAGGTAATTTAATTTATATGTGTCCAAATTAAATATTACGTATTCGCTACGTGCGAATAATTCTATTGTTTTACCGATTTTTTACTATTATACCCTACTGTTAAGTTATTATCAATCTGTTTTATTGTATTTTAGTCAATATTTTGAAAAACATATTTGGTAAAACTTTTTTACAATAAAGTAAACAAAGTTTACGGTTTAATGCTTCATAGAGGAATTATTAAAACTAGACAGAATTAAAGTGTTGCCAATATGTTCTTATCAATTTATTGTCACCCTTGAATATGGGAAAAAATAAATAAAGTTTTATAGTAATAAATAAAAGATATAAACAGATTTTTCGCATAGCTGCCAGATTTCATATTTTTCTCTTTTATATGTGAATGAATTTTCCATAGAAAACTGTATTGTTCTAAAGGAACAAAAAAAAACTTATTTTTCAAACGAACTTAAAATATTTTGTATTGACAAACTAAAGAAGAAAAAAACATTCTGAATTTGATGTTTTTTTAAGTTGTAATAAAAAAAATGCAAAATAAACTAATACCTGCTTCTTTTAAATATGTGGTATATTGATTATCGAAATTTTCAATAAAATGTTGCTCTTTATAAAACATTACAATATATTCTTGAAATAATTGCTTGTCAGAGTATGGCAACATCTGTTATAATACTGGTAACTCTGTTTTAAATGTAAACATTTCATTTCTAAAACTTAACAGTTAATAAGAGGGACAAAAGAGGAAGCATCAACAGCCAAACATTAATTAAAACGGCAGCGATATTTATCTGTCCAAAAATTGTCATGTCCATATACTATACATAGATTGTAAATATAAAACAAATCGAAATCTAAATAAGTTAGCTGTGAAATACAAAGAAACTTTCATATTACCAACGTATTTTTAATGCGAAGTTTTATTTTAGACTAATGGCAATTAGTTGTTTATATTATTAATAAATGTTATTAAAATTTTTATTATTGTTTTTTTTTTATTATTTTTCGTTTATTTTTTAGTTTCTTTATATTTTTGAAGAAATGTAAAAAGGTCTTTGTGTGTGAATGTCGGTTTTTAAAAAATTAAAAGCAAAAAAAAAAAAACAAAATGTAATTGTAAATTTAATTAAAAAATAACATTACAGTGTCCTTAACTAGTCAATATTTATTTATTCTGTGTAGTTATTGTACTGAAAAATTAAAAGTTGACATAAGCCGTCACTCAAAATTACAGCGGAAACAAGCCGTTTGTTTTCTAAAATTTTTTTTCAATTTTACAATTTACAATAATTTTACAATAAGTTTGTTACCAACTATGTTCAAATTGTTTGAGAAATTGCTCAAAC
>NDXZ01021074.1:0-10636 GCA_003055125.1 Paykullia maculata
AAAATACAGTGGAAGCCTGGTATAATAAATACTTGGTTTAACGAATTCGTTGTATAAAGACCGAACTGTTTTTTGACGGTAACTTTTTAATATAACAAATATTTTAATATTTACTCGATTTAACGAATGTTAGGACACTATCAAAAGGATCATTAGAAATTATACAAGTTAAAGTCTTAAAATTTCACCTGAGTCATTTTGACATCCATTAAATAGTTTAAGTCAAAATTCATTCATATATTCCTAAATCTGTCCTTACAATTAATTGTCTGGCATTTTACGATTATAGCATTTTGTTTCAAATTGTTTATTTAACCTTTTTATTCAGTTTTTTCCTTTGCCTGTAAAAGTCGAAGATGTGAAGTTACATGGTTTTTTCGTTAAAGCTAATGAGATGTTTTAATAATTATAAAAAAAATTTTTTAAATTATATTTTCCACAAACATAAAGAAAATAATATTTTTATACAGCAGATTATAATTATAATTAATATTAAATTGCTTTCAAATTCATTATGACACATAATTCGACAGCTTGAGCGTTTAATCTAGATAATCAGATTAACAGAAAAAAAAAACTTTTGTATGTGCGAATTACGGTATGACCTTTTAAAGATATTATTTATATTATTATAAAATAATATGGATTTGTTGTTTTTAATTTTCATTAATAAGTTGCCAAATTGCAATCGTTTTGAAAATTGCTTCGAAACAATATGAAGCATAACATCAGGGGTTGTATGACAAAAGTATTGACGGTGGTGCATTATTTTATTTACATTGAAATAAAAAAAACGAATGACAGAACAAAAAGGTCAAACTAGGTTTAATTTCATATTATTTTATTAATTAAATTTAGTATTTTTTTTTTCAAATATCGTAAAAAAAAATTTTTTTTTTAGTTTATGTTTATATTTATTAAATGTGTAAGCTTTGCAATTAAAAGCTAACAAACATAAATATTTTTTTATTTAAGCAATAATTTTATATGTTTAACGTATTATCCAGGCTCCCGCAAGAACTTCATATCAGTGATACTACAGATTGCCTCTATCTCTTTTATTATTTTTTTAATGTCAGAATTTGACGTTTTTAAATTATTTCTTAACATCAGCTGATCAAAGATGTTACTTGCTTATCATATATGAAGAGTTATGTTATATTTTAAATAGCGAATATAAATTAATATTTATTACACAAATAAACCTATTGATTTTATTCCACTGTAATGTTTTTGAGCAAATAATATAAATAATTATTGAACTCTTTTCTTTTAAGAAATAATATTTTTTAAACAAATTAATTATTTCATTTATTATTATTTTTAATAATTAAAAGCTACTCTTCACTTAAAACAGTTTTTATATTAAATATTATTTATTTACAAATAATAGACATAAACAAATCTTAGAAAAAAATTAAACTAAATTTCCGTCACACGGAAGTGCCTTATTACAACATTATAAACAACTGAAGAAACTATGAATTAAACTAAACAACGAATTGTTAAACAAAAACTTGTAAAATAAAAATTTTCTATTTAAGGAATAAAATCATAACAAGACAATGAAACATATTTTTAATGAAAATAAAAATAAAAAAAAATTGTATATTAAAAAGTATTTAATTACAATAAACTATTTTGTTGAATACAAAGCTGTTTCTAAACTTATTTTTCAAAAATTAACAACAAATTTTTTGTTAGAAAATTAGTAATCAACAAAATTTTGTATTTCGACTGACGTCGGTTTAAAATTTTGGTATCCATTCGAGAACGACTTCTTAGTTTGCGACAATTAACATAGCATTTACACATGAAATGAAATGCCTGAAAGTTGTAACACACTCACACTTTTTTCCATCAAAATAAAAACAAAAATAAAAGTAATAAATTTATATCGTTCATACCCAGTTTTATGGGATATGAACGATAAATCATAAGGAAGAAATGGTTTAAAGGAAAAGCGTATAAAGAAATTGCAAAGAAATGGTGGCTGAATAAGTGCAAAAAAATTCGCTCGTTGCGTATCTTCGCTTCGATGACATTTTCAAAATGAAATTTCATTTTCCTGTGTAAACGAACAAGAATTTTTCAAGAAATTCGTGTATTTCATTGAAATTTTATGAAAGTACTTTCATGTGTAAAGGCAGGATAAGAAAATATTTTTTAAAAACAAATAAGTTTTCCTACATTAGCAGAGTTAAATGTATTTCCTTAATTAACAATAGTTTCATCATCAGCACTCCTTAGCAGAAGATATTTACTTTTTAGAATATTCTTCTGATTATCACAAAACAAAAATTATTTTTTAAAAAAGTGGGAAATTTAAAGTGAACATGAGCCAAAAAAAAAAAAAAAAATTGGTTTCCTTTAATAAAGGTCATCTAAAAACTTTTAAAATATGATTGTAAATTCTTCACTGTATATAAAATAACTAATTTATTTTTAAAATAAAAAATACATTTTTAATCTCTAAATTTTACTTAATCAATCAATGCTTCCAAGCTTTAGATAATAAAAAAAAAACAATCCTAAAATAATTTTTTCCTTTTCTATTTAAAATTTAATTATATATAAAAAATAGCCAGTAAATAGTACTTTATACATAATAAGAAATTTATTATTAATAAATTATAACAAACAAATGCTTCCTAAACTTAAAATATTTTTATATAAAGCTTTTTTAAATAAAATTAGTACATAATTGGAGAGAGAAAGGAACACCCATACCCACTAAGAAAAAAATAACTAAATGAATGTAAACACTCTCGATTTAAACTATTACTGAGCGGTCGGTATATTTGGCGTGTTTTTCATTATACGAAGGCAATATCAATAAAGACCATCAAATAAAATGTATGGATCTCATTTGCTTTGGAGAGCTTTTGAATCTCTTTTTTTATCAACTCTCTAAAACGAAGGCCATATTCTATCAGTGTTTGGGTGTTTTCTTTTTTAACTTCATATTTAAATCTAAAAATATCGTTATAAAAACCATTTTTTTAAATTATTATTTTTTAAATATTGTATAAAAATAAATTTTCGCCTTTAAATACAATACAATTAATAGACATAAAAAAATAATCATCAAATGATTTACAATAAATGCCTTTTAAATATGTAATAATAATTAAATTATATAAAAACACAATATCAAAACTATTGCAAAAGTTTACACTTAAGTAAAGCAAAAAATTAAAAAAAAATATAAATAAATTTTAAACAAAACACCAATAAAAATTGTGATATTAAATGAATCTCTCTACTACATACAAATTAAGCTTTTTATGCCAATAATATATTTTCGTTTTTAAGTACGAGTAGTTACCAGACACACTGTGTTCATATTAATGATTTAGAAAATTATTTTAGTTTTAAGTTCTGTAGAATTATAATTTAGCCAAATTGTTATTTGTTTAAAGAGAGTATTAATTTTGACATTTAGCGACAGTATGTAACAGGGTGATAATTTACCTTCCTGGTGAAAAATTTAACATTATAAAAGCACTTAGAAATAATAAAGATCACTTTGGCAATCTTTAATTATGGCACTTTTTTGCCATAGAAAAAAATGTGTAAATTCTGTTTGCGATTTTAAATTGTCTGGAATTATTAAATTGATCGAAATAGAAGTTTTTAAAAATATAAAAAAATAAAAATATGCCAAGAACGATTTTAATTAGCAATAGTTTTATTTAAGTCGAATTTTTTTCCGGCGGTTTTACCTCGCAAAGATGGGAGACTATGGCATCCAATCTTTTGGTTGGATAAGCAATGTCTAATTTTTAAAAAATATTTTATAAAGTGCAAAAACTTTTGTTTAAAGTGATTTCATAAAAAGTTTCTATAAAATAAAAAAAAAATGTAAAATATTTCACTTTTCGTATAAGTAGAGATATTTAAGAAAATTGAATTTTTCCAAAATGATTTTAAGATTGTATAAAAACTATTGATTTTGATTTGGTGTAAAGTATAGAGTTAAAACACGTACTAGATGCAAATTATTGTTGTCATCATTAAATTTAAAATTATTTAAAGTTTATTTGTCAATTAGTTTAAATTTATTTGAAAAAAAATATTATTTTAATACCAAAGACAATCTTTAGCTATTTTTAAGTTTGAAAACATAATTAAAAAAAACCCCAAATATAAGACCCAAAATAATATATAAAAAAAGTTCTACAAAATAAACTTTTCCTATTCTTCTTCATGCGAAGAATTCAATATAGAAAATAAAATTATTTTATTCTTCCTTAAAGCAAAATTTATTATTAAAACATCTTTATCTTAATAAAATTAAATTAATAGAAATCTTAACACAAAATTAAAAATATACCAACACACGTAAAATTTACAAACTACTTTAATTCTTAAATTAATCTTATGAAACTCTTTAGAAACTTATTATGGAAAAACAAAAAAAAAAATTACAAGAAAATAAATAAAAATAAAAATGACTTAAAATTTTCACTCAAACACACCTACAATTGATTGAACATTAAGAAAACAAATGGTTAAAAAGAAGAAGCAAAACAAGGTAAGTGGAATAGAGAGTAAAGCCTTCAATTGATTTTGGGCTGTTACACAAACTTTCTTTATTGCTGTTGCTTGTTTGTGTTGTTTTTGTTTTAAAGGAAGTTTTAAATGCGGTAATTACACAAAAAAACCAGCAGTCCAGCCAGCAGCCAATGTTGCATAAGTTGATTTGGCAAGTGCTAAAGAAGGCCAGTATTTGAACGTAAAAGAAAAGTTAAACAAATTTACAAACAAAAAACTCATCATTGTCTGGAGAAGGAGTTGTTGTATAAATATGTATAAATGTATATGTAAAACAAATCTGGCAATTAGCTTAAGAGGAAGAAAGAAAAGATATAACCAGTAGCATTATATCCATCTGTCTAGAAAAGTAAAAATAATAAGCAAAAGTAACAAACAAACAGCATCAACAGATTATTGAGGTCCAAATGCAATTCGTTTTTAATAACCCTTTACCACGAGTGAAAAAGACAGGGGGTCATGAAATTAGTTTATGATTTTGTTTATTTTTTCTACAATATTTATTTGCGACCATATACGTATGTAGATCTTTTCGAGATCATTTCTATAATCTTTGTCGAATCAGTTTATGAAAAGTAAATACTACTAATTCTCTATATGTTGACAACATAGATGTCAAAGCGAAATGACAAAAGGCACAAAAGTAATTGCCAGACCTATTTTATTTTTTTCATCAAGATTCTTACGTGTAAGAGGAATATATTTAATTAATTATCATAATAATTTATCTCAATTACAATCAGAGACTGTGTCTGGGAACTGCAACAAATTTTTAAGAATTTTATTTAAATCGAATGTTGCTTTTGGGCATTCCTAAATCGACTCAGATTTATTGAGCCTTAAATGATTATAGCTTGGTATTACAAACGAAAACTGGAGGTGGAGACGTTATAAAAAATTTTAAGTAGAAATGTTAAAAAAAAGATTAATATTATTAGTGCTGAAAACTCTAAAATAGTATTACGCGGTAATTCATTACATTTTTAATAATTTTTTTTTATTTTAGCCATAAAAAAATTTTAAATATAATTTGTAAGATTGAATTACCTGTATATTGGTAATTAAATCTTAAAATCTTAGTTTCTTAAATAATAATTTTTAAATTTTGATTGTTCTTGTTATATATGGAATCATGCGTCATTTAAAACTAACAGTTTCTAGAAATCGTTTAACTTTTATAAATAATAACTCTGCGGCTTCAAATTTTTTGTTTGTTTTTATTCTTTGTAACATTAAAAGATCACGCCGTGCTACGTGACGTTTTATACTTTACCAAGTTTAATTTAGAAAATTTTATTAATAAATAATAGAAAAAGTTTTTTGTCAACAATTTTTTAAAACAATATTAGTGCTGCCAATGCGCAAGAAGTCCGCAGTACAAAAGGACGATTCTGTAGAAAAGCAACAACAGGTTTTAATAAAATTCCATCTATAATAACCCTAAATATAAACTGGAAAAAAACAAAACAAAGCAATTGTTGCATGTAAAAAGTAAAGTAGCAACTATCAACAACATTTTTTTCATGGATTTGTTTTTCTAAGTTTAAGTTCATCAACAAAGACGCGGGTGTTTTCCACTGTTTTATTGCCGCAAAAAAAAAACAGCAAAAAGGAAAAGACAAATACCTTTAAATTATAGTTTCTATCATAAGATAAAAATTGAGCTTATACTCGATATTGCAGTTACACAGAGGGGCATCATCATCATCTCAGTAATAGTCAAAGTGGAAGTGGTAGCAGTATTAACTGCCAGATTTGACTGACTGCAAAATAAATGTGTAAAGAATGACTGACAGGCTAAACGAAGGACTGCTTGGTTGGCTGTTGAATGGTTCTTTGGCTGGCTGAGCGACTGACTGTATTAGTGCTTGTGGATAAACTACCGACTTGTTGCAAATTCAAAGTCATTTACTGTACGTTAATGATGATTGCAGCTAAATTATGAGGCAGCACAAACTGCTACCAGTAATAGTAATATATGGACATACAGCCGGACGAAAAGTACATTTAAATAAATACAAAGAAGAGAGGGAGAATAATCCTAAGAGAGAAAATTGGATCAAATGGTAATACTTTTATGGACTTATAGGGAAAAATTTAAGATATGGTGCTTCACAAATGCAAACCTAATCAAAGACATGAGAATACGAAATTGAATATATTACAAATCGACCTTTACATAATATACACAAAAATCTCAACTGGGTGTAATCACAGGACCGAAGTGCTTTAATTGGCGGTGGAGTTTTAAGTGAAGTTAAAGTTGTAAAAAAGTTTTAATATACATATAGCTTCTTACAATCGTAGTACCAGGTTGAGATGGGTCTTCTGTCAGGTCCAAGGGTTCTATTCTTTCTGATTAGTAAAAGGATTTCTGTTTACTAAGTTATGTGGGATTTAAACTTAAAAAATATAGGAAAAAAGTATCAAAACTCTCTTTCCTCCTCCAGGTAACCATTTCCCGTATTAAAGCTTTGTATGAGTTTCTCAAATGTAAGACATTAACAATATAGGTTCCTACAAAGATATCGGATAGTTTTAAACAGAAAAGCTCAGACTCTGTAATCGTTATTTTAAATTTCCTTTTTTGCCACTTTAAAGTCTTTATTCTGAGTAACTTCCCTTCGCAATCTTAAACAAAGAGGCACTAAAAATAATGAACCGTCTTAAAAAAGAAAAAAATATAGAGAAAGTGTAGCAATCACCGGCAAATTTTTTAGCAAAAAACATTAAATTTTAAAACAAAAAAGAGGTATTTTGCATTAAAGTAGACCTTAAGCAAAAAAGACAATAATGCAGAAGCAAAAAAGAACAAGAGAAAAAGAACGATTTTAAGTAATTACCCCATCCACAGATGCTACTTGTACGCCTGCACACCATTTGCAAAATTCTCAGATGTTACAGAAATTACTCTTTGCAAAGTTCCCATTGCCAACGAAACAAGTTGAGATTGCGTACAACATTTAAATAATCTTTGCTGCAATTGAAACAAAAAAGAAATACAAAATATTAGCCTAAAGCTAAACAAACGTAGACGTTTAAACTGCAGCAAACCTTAGCTTTAAAGTTAACTAACAATGAGTGGAGCAATAACTATTGCTACTGCCACGCAGCTGTTATTATTACATGATGTCGTTCAAGATGAGCATCTCATCACATCAACATCACACGAAGACGTTGGCAATGACTGTATGGATGATGCATAGTTTGTTTTTTGTTGGGCTGATCTAAATATTGTTCCTGCAGAGGAAAAAAGTTACAAAAAGAAAATAAACCTTGAATTTTATTGAGGCCAGAAATTCCTTAAAAAAGCATGCAAGTACATTCAGTACATATTACTCGTACCACTGTCTCCTTGTTTGTTATACATATATTCCGATTTCAGATGATTCCCCACATTCAGTTACTACAATCTCGCCTGTCATTAAACATTTTACTCCAGCATCTCAAATGAATACAGATAAATAAACCGACTGTCTTTGAATGTTGATAATTATATACTTTCTCACACTCACACAAAGGCAGACATACACAAATATGTTGGAAAGAAAGAGCAAGTGGGTCCTACTTGGTGTTTCAGTTGTTTTTTTGTTTTGTGCCGTGTATTATCCATTTAGAATTCTGGTAATTTTATGAATGAAGATCACAATTGCAGTCAATTGAAGTTGACTGTCCGTATGGAAGCACAAGAAAAAGTGTATTTAGTAGAAGCTCTAACCCAATATGCATATTTATACAGAATTTCATAATCTTCTAAAATTTTGAATCTAAAAAAATGTTTCTGACATAAAGATTCTCATACAAGCAAAGTAAAAAGATGGCTAAATATTGTGACGGGACCACATCCACAGATTATTTCAATATTCTATTAACACTTTATATATATTATTATTGCAGTAAATTTTGGAAAAATACTTTAACCATATAAATGATAACATTTATATGGCCTATACATCTGTTTAAAAATATTTTTTTTAGAAAATATGATATAAAATTGTAAAACAATTTGTAAAACAATTTTTATTAAGTTCGAGTTTTGAGCCTTTGTACGGTTAAACTAAACTATCACTTCGCCGTTGCATTGTCTGCTTCTGACTATCATTCGTTGGAACGAGATTTAAGACTATTAAAAAAACCTTTAAAATGTTTAGGATCAAGACTGCACGAAGTAATGTTAGAGTTGGGACTTTCAGCCTATACAGCAACTAAACGACGATTGTTAATCAATAGCTAAAAGTTGTTATGGATTTGTTGTGTTGACCTTAAAATATTCTACTAATTCTTAAGCGAGCAAATAAGCCAAGTATCCCTGTTTTTATACATGTGAGATAGCAGAGCTTGTGAGAAGCATTTGGTGCAGAAATATTTTATTATGTGTTAGTACAGGAAATGTATAAAAGCTAATTCCGAAAAAATGTTTGCTCTTTATCTGGAAAACATATTTTTAAGGTTTTTTTTTTAGAAAATACCAGTAAAATGTTTGTCAGTAAAGGATATGCCATAGTTTATTCGAAGTAAGTTCTTTAGCACAGAAAAGTTAGAGAATATTTGGGATCAAACAATGAACTTATAATGAAAAAAAAAATATTTAACAATTCCACACTATCAAGTAAAGAATAAAATTAAGCTCTAAGTGAGTTAATAAAAAACTGTGAAAGCTTTACGAAGCACATTAAGCTAAAGTTTCGTTATTTTGTAAAAATCATTCCATAAGTCTTTATGCTTAAAAATGCCTCCTGGGTTGTCTTTGAAAATAAACTGTATTCCAATTTTTTTGTATTTGTTTGTATTCAGAAAGGCCGTAGGTTATAATTATGAATTTTAAATCAAAGGTTTTGTAAATTCATACGTTTTTAAGCTGGACGAATAAAAGTATGCAACTGTTTGTTATTTATTTTATATTTTTTAGAAGAAATAAACAAATTTCGATTACTGTTAGTGAAATTGTTTGCGAATATTTTAGAATTTGTCAATGTCAAACTATCAAAGTAAATATAAGCCGAGGAAAAAGTGAAGTGTATATTCCAAAAGTGCCCTGCTTGTTTAATTTGTTGAAATATAAGTCATCTCTTAACAAAATCTATTACATCGTTTTATCAATAAGTTTCCAATTTATAACCTACGTACAAGTACAGCAACAATTTAATTACAACATGTCTAAAAATTATTAAATAACTTCAATAAGTGAAAAATTTGTCTAAGGAAAGAGAGAGTGACAGAGAGAGAGGAGGCGGCAGAGACAAATTAAAAACTTAAGTGGAGAAATAGACAGACAGTCTCTCAGTTTAATCTAAATGTAGTCAGCATTTTAAACTCCAGCATTTCTGTGTTATTTCAGAAAATGCACCTGTTGATTTGTTACTTTTGGCATATAAATCCATTAAAGTTTGAAAATCAAATGCCTTGAAAACAACAATAACAAAAAATTTATTCATATATTTATTGTTTTTAGCAGTCAGCCAGTCATAGACAGGCTATGAAGTGCTAAAGAGTGAATAAAATGAAAAAAAAAATATGTTAAAAACAACTACAACAATAACAATTGCAGAAACAAACTGAAATCGTGATAAAAATTTGGCACTTATTAGCAGCCTTCAAACAATGTTATTGTAAGTTAGAAAATATTTGTTTAGTTTTCTTGTTTTTTGTATTTTTTTTTTTGAGACACCCTACATCTCAAGTGTGGGTTGCAATATAGAGGGTGAATGATTGAAAATTTTTCAAAAAGATTTTTTTTATAATTTAATTTTCTATGTTTAGAAACTTGTGATAAGTTTTTTTTAATTCTATTCTATGCTTGAAAAATTTTTAATATTATTTTTTAATTTTTATTGGATTAAAAATTAATGTTTTTTGTAAAAAATATTTCGAATTAATAAAAATATTTTTTAAAATTATATTTATTTTTAAAAAATTTGCTAAAAATCTTTAAAATATCTTTGTTAATAAAATATAAAAAAATCAGTTTTATAAAAAATTTACTAGTTGTGACTAGTGATATCGACATTTAATAATAGGTTGCTTTAAGTTTTTATATCTTCTATTTTTTTTTTTTTTTGAATATTTCAATATTTCAATA
>NDXZ01021081.1:0-12569 GCA_003055125.1 Paykullia maculata
GTTTCATACAGAAAAAACTATAAGAGAAAATTAAAAAAAATTTTCCCCCTTAAAGAATTGCTTTACAGTTGCATTATTTTAAATACAATAAGGGAAAAAGAAAAATAGAATTCAGTGAATGAAAAAAATGTTGGTTGGTTTCTTGAAGAAATTTTTTAATGTTTTTTTTTGGATTCGTTAGAAATCTCATTCAGTTTGCCTTTGACTTCTTATCTAATGATAAAACATTTTTGAATTTTTTGAAAAAATAGTTTGAAAATCTACTGATGATCTGGTACAACTAAAAACAAACTTTAAAATTAAAACAATTATGTCCAATAAATAACTGTTAATAATTTACCAATAAAAAATTAATCTTAGATTAGGTAAAATTCAAAGTTATCTCCCTTAAATGCAAGAATCTTTAAAACGTCCTGTATTGTTGATGTGATATGTATTTCTCAAATAGGATAGTGGGCTAAAGGGTCTTCAATAGAAAACTTATTGTATCAAATTGTGTCTTTATGAAGAAAGCGGAAACTTTAAAGTACAAGATCAGCTAATTTCTGACTTCGACAACATAAACATAAACCAAAATGCCTCTTTTACAAATAACTAAATAAATTTAATTTACTTTCTTTAATGCTTTTTGCATTACAAAAAAACCAAATAAAAATACACCTAAAACCCCTTATATAATTCAACATACGAATTCTGCCTTAAGAATTATTTAAATTTAATTTACTAATATGTTTTGCATACAAATCAGTTAAGTAGTTTATAACAATCATTGCTATTTTAATAATTTCCAATAAATTTTAGAAAATAAATTCTAAATTAATTTAAACCTAGATCTAAAAATAGACGAAACTAAAAAGACTTTATTACCTTCAAATTTAATTGCTATTTAAGTGTCATCTAAAAAAAAATTAATATCTTAATGTTAGTTAAAATTATATATTCATGGTAAACAGAATTTTTAATAAAGTTTTCAACATTTCTATTAAACAAATTTTTGCATATATTTGAACGAAATAAAATTTTATACAATATTTATGTAAACATGACAAATTTCAATGATTAATCATTTATAATTTTAAAATTTTAATAACAGAAAACTAAATAGAAGAAGAAAAATGTAATACTTTAGTTGCTTTTGCGTTTCGCATAAGTTATTTTTTCTGTTTTTTGTCGTCATTTGTGCATGTTTTAACATTTTCACTTAGTTGGCTGCTGCTTTGACAGAAACTAAATTGCAAACTTTAGCAACAAATACTGATGCAAACACTGCTACTCATATTATAGTTTATGCAGCAGCTACTTCTTTACAAATATTGCTATTGTTGCTTAAACAACATCTAAGCGCAATGGGTTTGACCATATTTTTCTTACAACTCACATATTTTACATGCATCTAACTATTTGAAATTTGTGTTGGGTGGCAAGATACGAGGGTTGCCTTCTGCATTGAGAATTAAAAGCATATTGCAATGTTGTGAAGGGTGAATAAAACAAGGAGAGGACATTTTATGTTTGTATTTAAAAGGCAAGATTTTGTTTAAATTTATATAATTTTTTATAAAATTATAAAAATATAATTCATAACACCTTAAATATGTTTACATGTATTTACCCTCCTATTGTCTCATATATATAAGCACAAACTCTCATAGTTGGGATTTTACATAGTAAGTAGTTGTCTAAGACTACTTAATGTACAGTTTTATTTTTTCCTTTACTATTCCTTCAGCCTTCTTTCTGCACGTATAATAAGTTGTCGTTTCATAGTTATAGGAGTACTAGCAGCATTACATAAAATATACAAACGTACTTTGGAAAAATTATGCAAAATGGAAAAAAAAAATTATTATAGAAACTATGTTAAGTCAAAAGTGAAAAAAAGCTGAAAAACATAAAATTAAAATAAAATAAGTGAAGCATCAAGGGAATAGGACTACACCCACGATTGGTATCCCGTGACTTTCTGGGAATAAAAAATGTTTATTTTATACAGAAAAAAATTTCCTTTATATTGGCTATCTGGTGCTAATTTTGATAAGATATTTATTTGGTTATTATTTTATATAAAGTGTTTCTTAAAAATAAATTGTGAATGGGTTTTTTATTAAGACAAAATATTCCATATTAAAACTGTCTTTATACATTTTTTATTAAAAGATTATTATTAACAAAGTTTTGTTTTTGGGACATAAGTAATGTCAAAAGTTTTATAAAAAATTTGCAAAAAAAATATGACTTAACAAAATAATCTTAAAAAGTCTTGTCTTATTTCAATTCAAAGTAAGAATTGTTTAAATATTTTTTTCTCACAAAAAATTTTCCTTGTTATTCCTATTTGCAGCGAAGTTTTGAAGAATTTTTTTTTCATTAAAAAAATTTTTTTAAGAAAAATTTCTTGAATAAATTTTTTAACAAAAAATTTTAAAATTTTTTGCCGTAAATTTAAAACAAAAATTTTTATTTCTCAAGTATCAAGAAACCCTTAACACAATGCATTAATATGTGCGTATGTGTGCAGAATAAATTTAAATGAGAAAAAGATTTGAAAGATGTGACGTTAAGAAAATATGATGAATTCATCATCGTCATCATCGCATGTAAAGTGCTACTTTAGTCTTGAAGTTTAGAAAAACGTTCAAAAAAAACTTAAGTGTTTGGTTCAACACTGAGTTAAATGACGTTGACTAACAACTTCTGCACATTATATAACGATTGCGATTATGATTTTAATGCATAAATGATTTAATAAGAAAGCGAACATAAAATGATTCAAATAAAAATGGGCAATAAATAGTTGTTTCCAGATAAAAGTTAAGTTTAAAAATTAAAAAAAAACTACTTTGATGAGTGACTTATACATACATGAGAGACTTATACATACATTTATAAATGTTGTGTAACCGTCTCTAAAGATTCAATAGTTTTACTTAAGTACAAAAGAAAATATATGGTTGTAAATAGGAATTAATAACAATTAGAAACTAATTAGACAAAAAATACATGTATATACGTATGAGTAATTTTAATTATTTAGATCAAGTATACCCCAAAACTATGCTGTCGTAAACTATTTTACGATCTTTTACAATAACATTGAGAAAAGCCTCACGATTTTATTAAATCTTGTAAATAAAATTAAAACAATATATCTTTGCAAATGTAATAGTTGATTTAAAAAAATTTTAATTAATTAATAATTCATATTTATATTTTATGTGATTATTTAACAAAACAATGAGAATGACTTAGTTCAATATGCATGTAAAAATGAAACTAATAATACTCCCAAGCGGTAAAAGTGGCACCAGGGAATACTTTCATATATATGTTGTTAATCCATATATAACACCGAAATTTATTTATTTAAGACTACACAAAGTAAATGTTATTGGTCCTTCTGTCTCTTTTGGGGGAGATTTATCTGCCTGGATGTTTGTCTGACTATCAGAATTATTAAGTAAAATTTAACAAAATTAAGTAGAATAAAATGTATAGCAAAGAATACAATTTAATGGTTTTCATAAGCAATCTGTTGCTTATAACGAGATTTTGGTTTTTAGAAGCGATTTGATGCTAACAATGGATTTTTTTTCGGCGAATTGGATTTCACAAAACTGCTTCGACCAAAAGAAGCCATACGTTTTTTTAAACAGATTTGATAGAATAGAAGTTATTTAACAAATTATTTAAACAATTTCACAGAAAAAAATTCACTTAATATTATTATTATTAATATGTGGTTAAATTAGTCAGGAAAAAATTTAGCAACATCAATTTTTATTAGATTAGATTAAACAAATATATATGGAATTAGTTTTTTACTCGAAGCTGCAATTATTTAGGAAAGAAATAGTCCTTATGCTTCTATTAAGGTATTTAAGGCCTTTTTTTACTTGACTACGGTGAAGCAAAAACGAGGGTTGTGATTTTAGCCGGTGGATATAAAAAGTGAATGTATGTCATGTGTTCACTCGTTACTTCTTATTTACTTGTTATTATTTGTTGATTGAAAAATCGTTCAAAGCGACTTGATCTACTTGTTACTCTAGATTATGTAATGTTGCAATTCATTGAATATGGCGCCCCCTACTAAGCACAAAGTCATGAAATAAAAAAAATCTGTTAACAATATCGTGTATCTTATTAAATATTTCAAACACATATATATCTTTATATATATAATTCAACTGTACGTGTATATGTCACTGAACTCCTTCTAAGCGGCTGGACCGATTTCAATGAATTTTGTGTATGCGTTTGGGTGGCACCTTGAATTATTTAGATTCACAAATCAGCCCGGTAGATGGCACTGCAGTCGGTAACTAGTTTAATTATCTATACTGCATCTGAACGGCTGGATCGACTTGAATGGATTTTTGTGTATGCATTCATTTATTCATTTCAATCATTTTGTTTATGTATTTATTCATTCAATGAATTTCATTTTTTTGTATGCTGTGTTTTGATATTATATGTATCGCATTTACGTAAATACTGAGCGTAATATTAAGTTACGTGTGTAGGATTTCGTTTATTTTTCGTCATTTCAATTTGTGTGTATTATATAAAGTATGTTTCGTTAATCCCTTGTCCCTTAAAATATCATGCAGGACAACATCTGTCGAGTCCGCTAGTATATATACATATATATAAATTATAAAATAATTTAGGGGCTTTAAAAGCTCATTAAAGAGGCCTTATTATAACACTCTTCAAAAACTTTTCATAGATATTTAAAATATTTTTCTTAACATAATACAATTGTAGCACATAAATTCCATTAAGATATTTCAAAAAATTTTTAAAATACAAATAATATTCTTACTTCTTAGTAGTTTTGTTTTTTTAAAATATAATTTGTAACAAAAAAGAAAAAATTTGTCATTACATCCCAGCAGAGACCTTTGAGTGCGATTCCTTAGTGTTTAGATTTAAGAGCTATCATTTCTCCTTTCTTTTTATAGTTCATAATATTTATAATGAAAATTTCATGTAAATGAGCATGAAAAATCTATTTCATTATACATTTGTGCTTCGAGAGACCATCCGTTGGAAATGAAACCAGTAAAAAGATGATGGGAAAACAAACACAAGAAAGACAAATGTCAGCTTATGAATTAAATTGTAAGACACTAGCGTCATCTACATCATGATAGTTTTTGTTCTGTATAATGTTTACATTTATTTGTTTTTTTCTGTTTGTTTTATAAAAGAGATAAAAAAATTGTGAATATCACTATAAATAAGACTTAATATTTAATTGTTTTTCATAGTAAATCATTATTAAATAGAATTTTAAGAAGTTGTAGAGCTTTTTTATAATTAACTTATAATTTGCATTTTCATTAATAAAATACATTTATTATTTCCATTTAAAAGTAGGGATTATGTTTGTTAAGGAAATTAATTTGTTATTTCTAAAACTTTTGTAATCTCAAGCAGGAAGCTGTACTGTTTGGGTTACAAAAATAGTCGCCGAAAACTACTAAAACTTAGTTATTTTGTTCTAATAGAATAAAAAATCTTTCCTGCGTTTTGTTAACTAGTATTTAATGCTTTCATGACAAGTACGTACTTATCCATCATCATGCATTATAAATGTAGAGTTACAAAAAGTAGTAAAATAACATCTTTTTTAAAAAATGGTTTTTACTCAAGTAACAATCTTTTTTGAAAATTTGAAGGAAAAGAAATACAATAAAAAAAAAATTTTTTTTTAAATTTTTGTCTAGTTCTATTTATTCAAAATAGTTTATAATTTTCATGTATTAAAGTGTTAAAAAAATTTCCATAAATATTCGCTTACCAGAAAAAAAGATAATGAATTTTATACTTGACCAGGACTTTGAAATGTATTTAATATTATTCAGTGAACGAAAACAAATGAAACGATTAACGAAGCAATCCTTCAAAGTCACATACTTTTTAATTTTCATGAATCGTTTTGTTTGCGAGCAAGCAATACCAAGAACTTTGCAATGCAAAAGATCGCAAGCAAAACAATTGCTTTTTTGCTCTTTGGCTTGGCTTTGTCAGCATGTTTCGTTCGAGTATGAAACAAGTTTGAAACGTTTGCAAACGTTTGCTCTTTCATTTACATATTTTTTTATTTATAATAACCCAGCAAACCAAAATATTTAGTTTCAAATTGATATGCGAAAATTGTTCATGATATATAATGCATTTTATGTCATCAAATACTGATGAAAAATAGAGAATATGTCATTAAAATACATTATGATAGCGATATGAATAAGTTTAATGGTGAGATAGAAAAAACCTTCAAATCAAAATAAAAACATTTATTTGAAAAAAAATAATGGGTGTTGACAGTAAAAGATAACGATAAAAAGTTTGAAAATAAAAAATGCAATTGAAACCATCAAACTTAATAATTTTGGATTCATTATTTTCAAACGCTTGACTTTGTGTTTGCTGGGTAACTCTCTCACTTTTCTTGTAAAGTGCTAAGCAATCAGCAAACGTTTGCAAACGTTTGCAGTAAGTATTATACTGTTTTGTTTTCTATGTTTTACTTTGCAGCTGCGTACTTTTTGATTCTGGTTTAGTTTGCACTCACAGTACAAAACAATACAAATTGAAATATAAGTACCGTTATCCTGGATTTTGTTTTGTTTTGTTTTAGTTCTCTTAAATGAGCGAAACAAAACTATTGAAAACGTTTCGTTTTGTTTGTTTTCGTACTCTGTAGTCCAAAATTTTTTTTTTTAATTAAAAAAAAAATTTATTACTTGCTTTATTTGTTTTAAGACTATTATGTTATTATGTGCTCATGTTTCTTTCTTTTTTCTTAAATTTCTAAGAAATTTAATTTTTTGTTTTTTGTGATAGTGACAATGATAGCCAAGTAAAATGCATTTTCGAAACCAGCTACAATTTCATCATCAGCATTCTTTAATCGGTGTTTAAGTGTTGGACTTAAATATCATCTATTTAACTCATATTTTATTGGGAAATGAAGTATGGTGATCGATTGTCGCCTATATTCATATTTTTTTATCACTAGATGAGTGAGAACGAAATTTACTACAACATTTTTTTGCTTTTCTTTTTGTATTATTATTCATCACTATCACTAGTTTAATCTTGCTCTAGCTATCTGTTAGAACGCATGAAAGTTGTTGATTGTTTTTAACAATATATTTGTCATCAAATCATTTTTTTTTTGTTTTGGTCAGTATTCAACAGAATGTTGACCAGTCATGATATAATTGTTTTGCACCGTGCCATGTATTTTTTTATTACAGTTTTAATAGTTTTTGATGAAATTTTATTATTTTTAAGACAATTATTATTTAAGTTTTATTTTGGCTCAAGTTGATTTTTTTAAGAAAACATTTTTTCAATAAAATATTTGTATAAATATATGTTTTCGAGGAGAGACATTTTTTTTTAATTTTTCTTAATATTTCCTTTTCCGTTAAAAAAAACTTTAAATTTCCATTAGTAAAATGTTTAACAAATTCTGTACTTTTTTAACGTTTTAGTTATTTATTTTATTTTGTTTACCTGATTAGGTTATTAGTGCTAAGTATTACATTTTTATAACCAGAAACAAATATTTTTTTTAATTTAGGAAAGTTCCCATAACTCATGTAGATAGTGAATCAAATCTGCATACCTTGTTTGAGTTTAAGTTAGCAAAAGGAGAAAATTTTTCTTTATTGATAGCTAATGTGAAGCTGTTTTTCTGAATTAGAAATATTTTTTTAAAGAAAACTTTGTGCAAATCCTTCGAAATTTAAAAAAGTTCTTAAGAAATAATATAAAAAATGTCCCTTAAAAAAGGAACTAAACAAAACTTCCCTGCTGAAGAGATATTTAAAAGTTTTTCAAATTTTTCTCTTAATATTATTTTTCATTGAATTGTTTTGATAATTATTTAAAAAAAATTTTTTTTTTGTTTAACAGTTTCCAAAAAACAAATTTTTTCTTAATTGAGGTTTTTCATTTGATTGTTTCTTAAAAAATCCTTTTGACTTCTTTTGCCAATTTCCCATATAATATTTTGAAAAAAGTTAAGAAATACGTTTCCTTTACAGACAATTTTGCTAAATTAAAATATCAATTTTGAATTAATTTTCTTGCCTAAAGATTGTTATATGATGAATTTTGATAAAATACTTTTCTTTTAATTTCTTTGTAGATTGACTTATTGAATAAAAAAAAAATTTAAACCATTTTACCTATTGTTTGTGAATCAGAGGTAAGTGAATCTACATATGCCTTCCTGATACAAGTTAATGTTACAAGTTGACGGTAACGTATTAACTTTGAAAAAATCTTTTAATTTATTCGACATTATTCAGATATTTTGTTTTCAAGTTTTACGTATGAAAAAAGTTAATAATATGGTTGACTTTTGTGAAATAAGTAAATTATGTTATTTTATTTTTATTGTTTTTTCTGTGCATGTTTCTAATACATAATGATTTAAAATATATATTTTAAATTTAAAAAATTTATAAACAATAAAGTGGGTCTTTAAACTACATTTGGAATTTGCCCCTGTTGCAGTAAATATCACGTGTATATATACAAGTATTGCGCTTGAGTCAAATTTTTTAAATTATTTTCTTATCTAGTGTAAAGGTTTATTTGAACAAACACATACACACAATTTAATGCTGTTAAATAAGGCAAACGAGGGATTAAGCTTACATCTACAGAATTTGTTTAACTTCTTCTAAGAAAACCAGTTTAATTGCGAAAATATTGGTTTCTCTTCAGCAAACTTCCCCAATTACGTTAAATTAATGAAAATGTAACTGACGTCCTAATCCCGATTTGTTACTAAATCCAAAATTTTTATCTTGTTTTTTTCTCAGCGAACACAAAACAAAAACTTTTCTAATAATATAGTTAATTACCTCCAGAAACTTTGAAAGTTTTAATTATATGTACGTATTAGCCCCTCCCAAAAAAAGGATTTGTGAAGCATTAAAATAACATAAATCTTACGATACCTCTGCGTATACAACAAATAAACAAGTATACAGTTTTTTTTATTAAAAATATAAATATAATAAATACAAAAAAAATAATTTAACAACTTTAACATTGTTGGAAACTGACATACGGCCATCGCTGTTACGGTAGGAGAATTGATTAAGGTGTAACATATTTTTTTTTATCAATAACAACCCTTCAACTCTATCCGTATGAATATTTTTTAATCAAGCTTAGCCAAAAATTTTTTTTTTATTTTGCCAAATAAAAAAATTTCTTATTAATTAAAACTTGAAACCAAAACTTTTTGTTATTTCTTTTTCAACAAAGTTACGTGAAACTTTTTTTAAAGGTTCACTTATGTATACACCTGTACAAACCTTAAAATATATTATATTTCCCCGTTTAAGTACATTTATTTGCGTATCATTTTTTTTTTACCAGCATCCTATTTTAATTAAAAAAAACTCAAATTATGCTCCTGATTCACTTCGTTCTGCAAATATAAACCCAACATTTTTATTTTTTGTTCTTCAATTTATTCCACAATTTTTTATCGGCACATAAACAGCATACTCTTTTTAATTAATATGTCATTAATAATTATAACCTGTTTAACCTTAATCTTGTGTCAATCATCGTGAGTTACTTAAGCACTTTAATAGTGACTAATACCCCTTTAAAGCGTCGTCCAGTATTACCATACGTTTTTGACTTTTGAGGAGTAGTGTTGGATATGAAATCACAAACTTCGTTGCATATAATCCTTTATATATATCCAAAAGTATGTACATATGTATATTTGCAAATAATCTCCAAATCATTTTAAGCATATGTAGAGTGCTTTGTTGAAGTTTTACATGACTGCTTTGTGTTAATATGTCCACGTGAGTCCATTACTGGTTACTTACTTCATTAAGCCCCGCTAGGACACTAGCGTATGCTGTAGACTTTTCATTCTCATCATGATGTATTTTGTAATCACCAGCATTTGCCCCAGACAAAGGGTTTCCATAGTTTTCACATTTAGTATTTTCATGCTTGTGTTATTTAGTTTATGCTTACCACCCCTTCTAATACTGTATACTTACACACAACATCCTTTACTTCTGGAGTTATCGAAATTAAGGTACCTACTCCGTTTATATCCATGTACCTGTAGTTCTGCTTTCCTTTTTGGTCCTGGCTGGTAAGCGCTAAGCAAATTTTAAATTTTATAATAAACCAGATGGGAAAGTATTCAATTACAAAAATCTTTTTCAAATAATTTGTAAATCTTTATTGTGTTGTCTGTGTTAATAAAGTTCAAAAAGAAGAAATAAATCATCCCACATGGCAACACTGTATATATGTCATAAATATTTAATAGGACGCATTTATAAAGCGTATTACTGAAACAAAAATTGAAGGAAAAATACTTTATATGTATATGTGTGTGTATACAAGTAAGTACATGCAAATGCTAAAACCATTCTTGTCATTTTAAATCAGCAATGATGAAATGAAAGCTACAACAGCATGATTAACCACATTAGGTTTCAAATATTTATATCATATATATCCATATACGAGTACGTATGTTTATACATATGTATGTATGTACGGGCATATATATTTGTTTATTGTGTTTGTATGATAAACTTTGTTTTAATCGTTTTATAAACGCTTGATTGATATTGATTTTGTGTTTTAACACAACCGCAAACAAATATGCGAATGAAAACATACACTTACAATTTGACCCTATACTCCCTTCACATCTATAGATTGAAAAAAAACCAAATGTAAACATATAATATTTAAACATTTTAAATATTTTACATCTTATGTCCCTGACCGCAGCTAAAGTCGCGTCTATAAAGAAATCATCGCCGATGTAACCATCAGCATTTGACTCATACCATTAAATTTTGCTACAACTACAACTTTTCACTGAACGGCGTTTGCTTCATTTTGTATGTGCTTATAAGATGATTGGACTTGCGTTCAATATCTCTTTTTACTTTCGTTGTTGGTTTTGGTTTGCAAAACGAAAGAAAAAAAAACAGTTTGTGCAACAAATTGAATTATTTGTTAAGGTGAGTTATTGCAAATACTCATACATATAGATATTTATTAAATGCAATTAGGTCAAGGATTCATGTGTGTGACTTTGTATATGTAAATTTATGTGGGTGTTCTACTTTGAGATTTTTGATGTGCACATATGTTTCTATATGTTTGGGTATTTTTTTTTTAATTTCAGTATAAGAAAAAAATATTGGAGATTTGTGGATTATAAAATCTTTAGTTCTGATCTTCTGCAAAAATGCACCAAAAAAAAGATCCTTACAAGACTAAGTATTAGCTATTTTTTTCATACTTCTCATCGTAAGGGACAAAACTAATGATTAAAGTTTTAAAATTTTAAAAAATTCAATAAGCGATTATTATAAGGCATAAAAAATCAACGGATGCGGTATCAGCTTATAAATTTATTTTTAAAAGTTTTGGTAATAAAAACTTTGGAAATTAATCTGTAGTTAACGACAAAATTAAATTACAAAATGCCAGCTCTTTGATGCTTTAAATAAATGAAAGGCTGGTGTACTTAAACAATAAATATTTCTGTTTAAGATTTTTAATTCGAATAAACTCAGAATAAATAATTTTTTACCAAATAAATTTTAAATATAAATCCCTTTTTTTTATACAGCCAAATGGTAGTCATTATTTATGTATGCATGTATATAAATAGCAAATTTTTTGAGTTACATATTTTTTATTAAATCAAGATAAAATATTTTCTGACCCAAATGCATTTTTTTGCCAAAAAAAGTTCTTGTCCATTTTGCTTAATTTTTTTAACGAAAAAAAAAGTTCTTCTTTGATGGGGCCAATTCTGGTAATTAGAGGAAAAAACTACGTATGGATCAATAATACTAATGATAATAATATGAACATGTTCTGGATGGTTTTTTATTTTACTATTAAATGCCGGCTTAGAAATTAAAATATTCCAATGTCAATAATTAACATATTTGTTAAAGTAAAAATGTACCATATCGAAAAGAATGCAAACTGCTCTGAATCTAAGAATGGTGCAAGTATCAGGGGTTGTCAATCAACCAGGGGAAAACAATTCTTGTGCCATTCATCAGGCGTAGAAGCCTCAAAGTCAAGGAGCCAAGTTTAAATGACTCAGTGATTGAACTCTCAGATGAGGTCAAATATCTCGAAGTCATCCTTGATAAGTCACTTACTTGGAACCGACAGATTTCCTATACTGCCAACAAGGCCATCAGGGCACTCCATGCCTGTCCGAGACTTTATGGCAAAACGTGACAACTGAAACCAATGATGATTTACTGGTCGTTTGAGACTATTGTAAGACCAATACTCCCGTATGCTGAACTAGTGTGGTGGCCAAAGACGGAACAGGTCACCGCTCCGGCCTGATTTGACAAGGTCTACCGCTTAATTTGCGTCTCGATCACCGGGGCGATGAGGATCTGTCCTACATATGCCCTAGGCGTCATGCTGCATATACCCCCCATGCCGCTAGGACACATTTATAACCTTCCCTCGGTTTACAAAGGAACTTCGAGGTCCTATTCCCG
>NDXZ01021104.1:0-15639 GCA_003055125.1 Paykullia maculata
TTAAGAAAGATATGATTTAAAACAGTTTACAGTAGTAACTTAAAATAAATTTTTTTCGGTTTTTTATTTATATTTAACAGCAAAGAATACATTAATTTATTAAATAAATATTTTTAAAGAAATGTTTTTTTTAAACAACAATATTCCTACAACCCATGGCAAGATATCGTTTAAGGTGGCAAATAATATTGGAAAGAATACTGTTAAACAGCTATAAGAAAATAGGATGCGACTTATAATAGTGATATACGACATACCACGTTCACTTAAAGACAATCTGGATCCATTTTGTGTCTATTCAGCCAAAAAGAAATAAAGACAATAAGAAAAAATTGTATATACTCCCTACCACGTGTATGTATGTAACAGGAAGTGTATGTATGTATGTTTGTATGTTTAACGTGTTTAAAAGGCATATATCTTCGCGGATTCTGGGCCCATAAGTACAATTATTTTCAAACATATTTGTAGTTCACCTGAAAGCTGCAACACAATATTTTTCTGGTGTAAAAAAAATAATTAAAAAAAATAAACTCTAAATAGTGTTGTTATGCAACTCATTTTAGAAGTTTTATTCTCCAAAGCAAGATTATAGAAATTTACAACAACAATGTAACTTTCTATTTTAACAGAACCTTCAAAGTTTATATATAAAAAAAGTTTGTCCATGTTCGAAAGGTCAAAGACTTGTTTTTATAGGTCTAATTGATCTATTTTTTTCAAATGACCCGACACACAAATACTACAAACATGTCTGTAGGTTATCCAAATCTGCAAAATATATGATTTTGTGTGATTTTGCTTTCGTTTTTGTCTGATTTTGCTTACCAAAACAGTTGGCAGCAACAATTTTGACATATTTAAGTATTTTTGCAACAATAACTTTATCGTAGTTTTTGTTTTGTTATATTTGTTGTAGCGATGCTATCACCTTTTTAAATCTTCCTAGGGATGCCTCCTATCAATAAAATTCCCACATTCTTGATCCTGAATTATTTGGTGAAGGTGTTTGTTAAAATATTGGAATAATAAGTCTGCAGAAAAGCGTTTGACTTATGTAATTCTTATACATTTTAAAGAAGCTATCAAATGTTCCAATCAAGAGGGTATTTTCCGTTTTAAATAATATTTGGACTACTAAAAAAAAACCTGAAATAAAAATGGAGACCATTAAGGCCATTTTAAATACAAAATCAAACTATAATTTAAATGTTATAGAATTTTAAGAATATATAAAAGAAAATGAATATTTATTATTATTTTTTTTTTAATTTATTTTTTCATTAGAAAAATATGAAAATTAGTTGACTTTTCGAAATGTAAATATGTGTTAAATGTAAAAATTTATTTTATGTTAATAAATTATATTAAATACTATATTATATTAAAAACAATATTAAGTATACTTAAGAACATATATATATGTATATAAATACCACTTATTTCAAATTTCTCATAAATGTAACTGAAATATAAAGTTTTTAATAATTTTACTATTATGTTGTTTTTGGAAGTTTTTGTTAATATTTTTTTGTTTGTTTTTTTTCTACAACATATTTGTGCTGGTATAAGAATTCAGTATATTTAAATGAATTTGTATTTGTTTGCTTGTAAAAGAAGAAATTAAAACAATAGTTTTAATTTTAATTTTTTTGTTTTGTATTTTAATAAAAAAACATGAGGTTACGTACATATACACAGAAAAATGTTCTGTAAAGGTTGCTCTTTAAGTTCTTAGGTTTCATCTATTTCTACTCAAAAATTACTAAGTACTTGCCCTGTTTGATCTGGGTCATCATTGATTTCGGGCAATCTTATCGAGTTTGCAAAGCATGGCCGACCTTATATAAGGGCCCCTCTCTTCTCTGTCAATACTAATAGACGATATGTGGTTTTACAGATCTATCACGAGATCATTCTTTTAATTTTTCTAAACAAAGTTTCTTTAAGAGAAATCTTTTTGCATATATTAAAAAAATTTCTATTTTTTTTTAGGAGGGCATTTTGTGGTTTTTTATTTAAAATTTTTTTTATAAATTTATTTATCCCACCGTTTACACCTCACCATGCTGTCAATGGGTTATAACAAATAAAATCAACCAACTAATTTTCCTTGACCGTTCCGAATTTTATCAAATTTGGTACATAGGTTATTCCTGACATAGCTAACGTCGATGCAAAATTTTAAATTGATTCAGCCATTAGGTCGCGAAATTAGCGAATTGAAACTTCGAAAAATTGACAAAAATGTACTAAAATAGGTTTTAAAAGCTATATACGTACAAATAAATTTTGATCTGTATAAGCTACGTCTTTCATTTAAGCCTCATTCAACAGCCAATGAAATTTATAATGGTATATAAAACATATTTTTCTTAGAAAGAAAAACGTGCTAAATTTCGCGATTTTTATTTCGCGGACTTTTTTCTCAAAAAGCGGTATTTTTAAAATTCTAAAAAAAAATATATGTTAATGGCGAAATCCTTCTTTTTATTAACACTAAGTCTCATATTGGGATTCGCAAGGGCTTTTAAGTTAAAACTGAAAATATAACATAACATTAGAGAAATGTTTAAATTTTAGATTTTATTAAAATACAAATTTATGTACATACTTCTTCACAAAATTTAATTTATGCTTGTTGCCGGACTACTTTTAACTGTTATTAATAACATATGTTATACAGATTTCAAATATGTATGGATTATTTTTATCAGCTTTGGTTTTGGAGATAAGGCATTATGTCAAAAGTGAAGGCAGTTGCATGACATATAACAGTATAACTGGAGAATGGTTTGTCCTATTCAGTTAGAAAAAACCTTTAAAGTCGACAACAAAATTATCTTAAATGTATGCTTACATTGTTATTAAATTTGCTCAGTAGTTTTAGTGATTTCGGAAAACATGTGCCAAAAGCATTATTTGTTTTACCAAATTGATTTATTAAAAATTCCCAATTTCCCAATTAGTTATGTCAGGCATTACCTATATACCAAATTTGATTTAATTTAAAATGATGAAGTTCCAAAATCGCCATTTTCTTTGTTGATTTTAAATGGATTAAGCCCAATGTTATGGCCATACATACACATGTATGTATAATTCAAGAAGGTTGCAATTTGCTAGAATTCACAAATACATATGTACATACATATGTATGTATGAATAATAAAAAATCATTATTTAATATTTAAAAATATTTGGAGATGATTTTAGTATTTCTGGGGGCAACAGAAAACATACCTGGCAGCCATGACCACAACTAACAAAAAATTTAATTTAGCCAAATAAGTTTACCGGATTTATGCGAAACTAGTTAAACGACATTTATTTAAAAATTCTTTTAAAATTTTATATGAGAAAAAATATTTTTTAATTGACTTCTTCTATCATATTTAAAGACAAAAGCATCTAAAACACATTTTAAGGTTATGAGGAACGCGGAAAATAGATAGAAAAACTATTTACGTAATGATTAATTAGTATTTAGCACATAATTAATCATTTAATGTGGACATATGAAAGCGAGATAAATTACAGGTCATTAGAAGTAGAAATAAATTTACTAAATCTAAAAAGAGCCGGCAAAGACAAAACAAGACATGGAGAGAAAGACAAACCAAAAACAGAAAAGAGTCAACAATTTAATGTGACTTAAATGAAAAAAATTACAAATACACAAAAAAAAAAACAAAAGTTTGAGTGTTTTTTCTCTCACATTTAACAGTTACATCATCATTGCTCATTTATGGTTATTAATTTTATTTAAAGAAAAAGTTTTAAATGCACTTTTTTTTATTCCAATGTGGGTAAAATGAAAAGTAAAAATTAAAACAAAAAATTTATATAATTTTTATACATCAAAACGTTTATTTCATTTTGTTTAATTGAGGGTCAAGAAACCTTTAACATGTGATGTGAGTAACAATAAAATTTAAATTATTTTCAAGAACGTTTCTGGTTAACATGAAATAATCAAAATGCTAAAGGTTTAAAATGTGTTAACTCAAAAAAAAAACGAACAAAAAAAATTATTCTTTTGTTTTGGCAAAACAAAAAATTTAGATAAGAAAAGTATTACATTATGACTGACTTTGCTTGATTGCCACTTTATTTCGTTATATTTTTATGTTTTAAAATGTATAAAAAACTTATCGTAAGCTTCTTTATATATGCCAAACTTGAATTAAAAAAGCTTTTTTTATAAATTATTACTAAACTTCGGGGTAAATAAAATAAAAAAAATTCTTAAATTTTAAGAACCGAAGTATTTTAAAATCAAATTTAAAGGCTTTAAAATGATAAACGGTATTTGATAACACTTTGAGGAAGTTGAAGAAGAATCTTAAATGCAAACATATTAAATTTGATTGCATTACCTTGACTTGTGGACACATCTTACGAAATTATGTTTTCGTTTAAAATATTGACAGTATGTTTTCAAATTTAAATTGCGAAATCATGTATAAAGAAATGGGTTAAAAATGAATCTTTATATCTATAATTTTTAAGCCTTTTTTATTTTCACAAGCGTTTTAAACAGGGATGGCAAACATGATACAATAATCCTTTTTGGGACACAATCAAAATCTAAAAACTTCAAAATTGTCCCAGTTGTGTATCTTTACTGATTGTAAAAAAAAGAAATTTTGCAGTTCTTCATTAAAAAGTTCAAAAAAATTGTTGGTCATGAATTTAGTGGCAATGATATTAATTTATTTATGTTATAATTAGAGTATTCAGAAGCCGAAACTCATAACCATTTATTTATTTATTCCTATTTAGTACTTTTTCCCTTCCTGTGTGAAGCATAGGGCCGTTTAAAGCAGGCTATTAATTTCTAATTTCTAATTTTAATTTAATTTAACTTTTAAATATATTAAGATATTTTACGTCAATTAACAAATCGTACCCTGTACCACCCGCAGTAATTGCAGAGGACATACATAAATTTGTCATTGCGTGTGTAGCACTCGGATGTATCTATCTGAAAACTAACAAAGTATGTATATTATCTCGTGGTCTCTGTAAGAGATCTTACATCACTTAAGATTTCTGTCGGTCTGTGGGAAATATTCTATTGCCCAGAATTTTAATTCGAATCAATAAAATTCTCTAAAACCTACCAGCAAAAAAAAGCTTAATTTAGAAGCAGTAAATGTGTCTTGTGCATACCTCCTGCTTCCTCTTTTACCTTTTAAAATTTTCCCTTACGAGAGTTATGTTCAAAATGAATAAGCTCAGCAGTTTCTTCATAAAAATTATTCAGATCTCTAGGGCAGAGCTTTTTCTTAAAGAATCTCATACAAACATTCGGCTGTGACAAATCTTATATATGCTTCACTACCTGTATTTATGTATGTATGTGTGTATATGTATGTACGTATGTATTTACATGTCTGAAAGGTGTTTAAAGTCTTAAGTATATAGTACACGAAATGTAAAAAGCAACATGCACATGTGACTCTGACGTAATTTTGACGTCATCATGAATCGACATTTGCTACATGGCGTGTACTTTCACTTTCTAGCTTTAAAAACACCCAATAATATTTCGTGTACAATCAAAGTTTTACCGCATGTAGCCCCTAAAACCCATTTTAAAAATGTTACCGATATGCTAAACATTTGTGTGTTGTAGTCATATTTTACGTCAATACCATGATCATATATATGACGGCAAGAATCATTATATGTTTGTCCAAACTATAAAATATGTTACGGATAATCAAAAAAATATAAAAATGTATGATGGTTTCAGATTATGGTTATCATATATTCTAAGACCATCATATATATGATTATCCCTAACAAAGTTTATAGTTTGGACAAATATATAATGATTCTTGCCATCATATATATGATCATGGTATTGACGTAAAACATGACTACAACCATATTATGATTATGACAATCATATAACGATTGTAATAATCATAGAATTTTAAAATTGTCTGTGATCATATTACCATGAACATACTCAACCATGTTTTTTCTCTGGGTGCATTGTCACCTTAGGTAAAGGGTATAAAAACATGTAATCTTTTATTAGAAGTGGAAGCGGTTCATAATCGCATTATGCTTTATAGAGCTGCTTCTGAGGAAGCATCATTTTACGCTGAGAAGGCAGTTTTGCAGAAACAAAACAAAAACAAAACAGAAAAAGTATAGAATCACCTTTAAAATATAATGTGAAAGAACCTGAAATTAAATTAACTTATTTTAAAAATACTACACAGAAAAGTAACAATATAAATGTTTTAGCTTTGAATCGCGTCAAGCAGTTTTTTTTTTTGCTAAAAATCATTTAAATCAATTAAGTAGAAAAAAAAGTTATGCAATAAAACATGGTTTAAAAATATCGTACAAAATATATTTCAACTATTAATTAAAACCGAATTAAACTCATTAGTCATTTTTGCTTGTTTAAGGAAGAAATCTTTAAACAAATAAAACTTCAAACATAACAACTTTCACATTTTTTCCGTAGGATAAGAAATTTTAGAAAAAAAAATTAATAACTTAAAAAAATATTGTTTAGATACAGAATAAGTTCCATAGCAAAAAGCTACTGAATAAAGTTTAGTTTTGTATAATCCATAAGAATTTTAATTTAATTCTTTTTTATTATATTTTTTTGATTTTAAAAAATATTTCTGCCAAAGGTTTCATAATTTTTAATTGATAAATTGACAAACAGATGGACCTAGTTAAATCACTAACATTTTCTATAAAGCATTGAAAGCGATTTTTATTTATAAAAAATATTTTTTCAGGTCTCTCGCCCCTTTTTGATTTGGGAAAATTTTCTTTTATTTTTATGGGTACAACAACAACACAAAATTGTCATTTAATATTGTTTTCAGAAATTGCTCTCTTTTAAAGTCTTTCGATAGTTACACATTATATCTTTTTACAACTCTTGGCGAAATGCTGCTATGGAAATTAACTTTAAATTTTTAGGTTTTTATTACTTTCAAATCAATTTCTTTATTAGTTATTAGATCACTGCGAATAGTTTGCATCATAAAATTTGTGCGCACAAAATTAAATTTCCTGCAGACATCTTAATGAATATTAAAAACATTTTTAAAGATCAAATGTTAGAGATGGTAAACATTTAAATTGAAAAAAAAAAACTTTTAGTTTTAAAGTATCAAGTATCTGCATTAAGATTTATGATATGTTTGCTTGTCTGTTTGTAAAGATAATAAAATTTTATTGTCTCCAATAACGATTAGTTTATAATATTTGAGACGATACATTGACGAATTAATTTAAGTAATAAACATTTATATAGTGGTTGTCTAAAATGTTTTTGTTGATTTGCTATAAAAAAATAATAAAAATGTTATTTTTAATAAGCCACTGCATTCTAAATGTTTTTTAAAGTGAACATTTATTAAAAAAAAAATAACATTCGCAACAAAATTAGTTCATTTTAAATTGCATTTATCACGAATCTTAAATACCCCTTACTGTTCGCAAAGTAAATAATTATATGAATAAATAAATATTGAATATTTCATTGACATGCTCATAAATACTTATATATTTAAGAACTTAGTCTATTCACAAATTGTTTTAACAAAGTTTTTCCATTCATCTCTATTTCTCGCTATAATTCTTAGTTCTTTAAACGATTTGGTCGTCTCTCTCTCTCTGTACTGTTCTTCTTCATGTGGTCCTAGGGCGACCTATGCTTCTTGATCCCTGCGGATTCCACTAGTCTGCAGCGTTGCAATTTCTGAAAATGGCTTTCTTAAAGTGTGTCCAATCCACCCGTATTAAAAATGTTTAACACAAATAGATAACAAAAATTTATTGAAAATGTTGCTTGGCCTACGTGGTAGTTCGCTACGAGCAATGTGTTAAGTGAAGTTTCATAAAACAGCTTTCAAAGGACCATACCATTCGTCAAATGTACTATGCTTCAGATAATGTTAATTTTCTTTTCTGTTTTTTGAAACCAAAGAATTTGTTTAAAATTTCTTTTAAGCAAAATATATCTTTTAAATTATATTAAAAAATACGTATCAAGAAACACAAAAATCTAATTCGATCAAACTTAAAAAATAAAGTGGTGAATATTTGGTACTTTAGACCGGCCGACTACTCTAAAAAGCAATGTATAAATATGGTTGTGGGTTTACCACTGAACAAAATCAAGTTTATAATGATGATAAATAAATACATACAAAATGCCTTTTATTAGTAATAGATTTAAAAATAAATTAATTTATATGAAAATATTATTTATTGTAAATTTTTTTTAAATTAGATGAACTTTTTCTTAATTTAATTTTATTAATTTTTGTTTTGGCATAACATTACTTAACATTAGGTCCGACACTAGACTTAGTGTAATGCATTTTCGAAACCAGCTACGGTTTCATCTTAAGCACTCTTTGATCGATACTACCAGTAGCATTGTATGTAAATACCATCAATTTACCTCTCAATTTTAATAAATTAAAAAATGGGACTTTTATTTACTTATACTTATTTACAAAATTTACCAGCTGACATAATTATTTTGCTTCATTTTTTTATAAGTAACCACAAATTTTTTTTTTATGTTTGCTTTCCTGGCCATCCATCGGAGGGAACAATTAAAAGCTCTTTCTTGCAATGATGCATTTTTTGTACTTTTTATCTACCATCTTATATTGCAATTAAACAAGATGTAGTCAAGACCACGATCACTGTGCCGTGTGTGCTGGGCCAATTAGTAAATTTTTTTGAAATTTTCCAAAAAGGCATGTCTTACACCTATATATAACAATTTTGGGTAAAAATAAAAATTTTTGTTGCTCATACATACATACATATGTATCTCCAACATTTTTCTTCTTCTTTTGTTTGCCTATGTCTTGAAAAAAAAATTTTTTTTATTGTTTGATACGAATAACAGGTTCGTACAAGTTCGGGGGGCTAAGAAAACTTGATTTCAACAGACGGGCAGATACATAGACGGACAGACGAACATGGCTTAATCGACTTCCCTATCTGTAACGATTCAAAATATATATATACTTTATAGGGTCGTAAATGAATATTGTAGAAATTACAAACGGAATGACAAACTTATATATACCCTTCTCACCTGTGGTGAAGGGTATAAAAATAAATATTTTTTTGTGAACTTATCTCCATTATC
Source organism: Paykullia maculata (assembly GCA_003055125.1). Lineage (NCBI taxonomy): Eukaryota > Metazoa > Arthropoda > Insecta > Diptera > Rhinophoridae > Paykullia > Paykullia maculata. The sequence goes on from NDXZ01021104.1 coordinate 9,161, forward strand.
ATAAACAAAATATATCTCTATTAATGGTTTATAAGAAAGTTTTCTCATACAAAATCTATTTTATACACTTTTGATAATATTTATAACCGTTTATGAATATAGGGGTTAGTTTTTACACTTATTTTAACATCATAAGCTAAGAAAAACTTTTGTTACAGCGACAATAAAATTTTTAAAAATTAAGTAACAAGCCGTTTCTAAACAAAAAATTTCACATTTAGTTTGCTGCGTTCGCGTCTAAGTTCAATAATTTTTTTTTTTCAAAAAATAATATCTTGAAATCTTTATTTATTCTTTTAAGATGTTTTATATTTAAAATAAGTATCAACGCAATTTATATGTTATACGTAGTTTAATTTGTTTTAATCGAAACTAATTAATGTCCAGATATTGATGTGCAATCACTTATGCGCACGTCTTGTGTTTGCTAACAACTTAAGTTTAAAAATACATGAATACTGAACAGTTTTTATGTAAATGAGTTTGAAAATTAGTTTCAAGTTTATATTTCCCTTGATAATTAAGCTTATTAAAATAATTTCTGCAAAAAAGTGGCATCCAATTCGAGCTTGAAGCTTTAAAAAACTTCTGAGCAAATTTAACTTTTGTTTACTAAAAAAAATTATATTTAAGAAAAATGTATATATATTCTCTACTTAATCGATTTATCTCGTTTGCAATACTGACCCGAAGATTGCTAACCGTTAAGTGGAGTATAATTTTTATTTATTTTTTCCCTAAATTAACTAATTAATTCCGTAGGTCGTTTTTACTGAACCAATTATTTGCAGTTTTTTTTTAATTTTGCATTTTATTCAATTTGTTTTACTAAATTAAAATTTATTTCTGTAAATCAAATATGAAGCGGTTCATTAGCAATCGCCTCTATATAATTATTAGCAGTTGAATAAAGTTTTGTTCTTTAATTTCCTATATAATTATTTATTTAAAATTACCGTAGGTAATATGGGCAAATTATATGCAAGTTTTCATATTTCAACAATTAGTTTTTTCAGATCTACTTTAGTATGACTCAAGAAATCAATAATAAAAATTTCTGTTGTAGCGATTTAAATGAAGCTGTTCATTTGACAGAGAGTGTCTGTTTCACAAACGGCCACTAATTTTTACATAATTTTTACATTTGTAAGCCATAAGACAGACAATCATTAATAATAAATAATATGTTAAAAACACGAATAAGCAAAATTGCTAGAAGATGAACAAGAAGTAAAAAATCAAGAAAAAAAATACTGTAAAAACCAGAAGCTTATAGCAATTTTAAGCAAATCAATAAATAATTATGTAGAACGGCATTAAATAATATAGAATAATTCTTACACAAATGCAAAAGAGAGTAAAATGAATTTATATTAAACTAAAATTTCAATTGATTGAAACTGTATTTAACTCCTACTTCTGTTGTTAAATCCCATTGAAACTATTACTATCATTTAGAGCAGAAAAACGAAAGACTTAAGCAACAAACCTTATATTAAGCTTTTAACCACCCAAGATGAAGAAAAAAAATGTTTTATATATTTATACTTGTCTTTGCTTCTAAAAATACTTTTATATTTGGTAAATGTTTTAAAACTCTCATAAAACTTAATATAAAAAGCTAAATATAATTTCAAGTCATTTGATTTAATCTTTTTTTAAATCATAATCAAATTGTTAGAGTTTTATTTAAATGTTGCTGCATTTAGAATATTTTAAATATATGTAACAATTAGTGAACATTTAAGTTTTGTTGATAATATGCTAAGAAATTCAAAGAAAAATAGAGAGAGAGAGAGAGAGAGAGAGAGAGAGAAAACATTAAAAGTAATAGAACAGTTTTATTACACTAATATTTCTGTAAACTTTATGACGGTCGACAAACCAATGTGGGATTTTTTATTGCCCCCATACAAAACGTAAGATAATTATAAATTTCTGTTTTACGGTCAATTAAAAAAGACAAAATATTTTTATGAAATAAATAGTTTTCAAATTAATTTACATATTGTTAAGAAGATTTAAAAGATATTATGGAGGAGACAGTGTTTTTGAAATAGTTAAACATTAAGTTTGTTTATGAGAAAAAAAATTGTATTAAAAATAGAGTATTTGGAGAAAAAAGAAATCCTAAAAATAAAAATTGTGTCAAAATACTCTAAAAAAAATGTAATAAAATCAACGATTAAGCCGGAATTTCCAATTAAGAAGTTTTTAAAAAGAGATTATCTTACATCGAAAATTATTAAGAAAGTCTTTTATTACCTTTAGCCATCGATATTATTGTTAGTTTTATGATTTGTTGCGAGTCGAAATAAAAGAATTGCAATTTTTTTTGTCGTTTTTTACTTTATATTTAAATCGATTTATAGCAAGGCGAATTAATATATATATTCGCCTTGATTTATAGATTATAAGCCAGGGCTGGGAAATAACAGCATTTTGATTGTTTCAATCAGGGATGGGAAATAAGATTTTAATTTTAGTTGTGCCATACATTTTGTCGCTTTTTTAAGTTGTCAAATTGCATATATTTAAAAACATTTGCCGAAAAGAAAGGGTGATTTTATAGAGGTATACACTTTTTTAACTGGCGGCCATTTTGTCAGCTGTCAAGTGATTTATGTTTAGTTTCGTTTGGCATTTGAACATGAAGCTGTGGTTTCAACAAGACGTCGCAACATGTCACACAGCTCGTGTCACAATTGATTTATTGAAGGAAACGTTTGGTAACCGCATAGTTTCACATTTCGGACCCGTGAATTGGCCTCCAAGATCGTGCGATTTGACGCCGCTAGATTATTTTCTGTGGGGATATGTGAAGTCGCTAGTCTACGCCGATAAGCCTGAAACAATTGTCCGCTAGGAAGACAACATTCGCCGCGTTATTGCCGGTACATGACCACAAAAGTTGGAAAAAGTCATCAAAAGTTATATCTCCAGATTAGACTACGTTATTTTTAATATAGTTAGTGCTAATATTTTATATATTTTCGTGCCTATAATTTATTTAATTACAAATGCCCTTAACTAAATAAAGAAAATTGTTTCCACTTTTGGGTCGATACAACGACATTTGGCTTTCTTTTTTTATATGATTTAAAACGATAATGCCAAAAAATCGTCTTATCCCCTTAGGTTTAAATGCTTGGGATCGGTTCATTCGACTTTTGGACTAGCGAATTAGCTTCACCAGTGTTATATTATACTTTGGGATAAGCATATTAATTTCGGAAGGGGCTCAGAGACGATAAATATTTCTCAGGAAATATCAGTATCACATGTCTCTGGAATAATTAGCGTTTTTCTCGTCTTTACTATTCAATAAAATAAATGATTTTGTTTTATTTAAAAAAGTCCAAAAAACAAAGGTTTAACCTTTTAGACATAAAACTTTAAAAAAATTACCAGACACATATTTACATTTTTATTTATTTTTAAAAGAATGTAACACCTTTTAATTTCTATTAGTAGCTTTTTGAGTTAAGTCGATTTTAGGTAACCATTTTTACTCGTTTTAAAAAATTCAGAAAAATGGTAAATTTTGTATAAAAAAGTTATAACGAAAAATTCTCTCCAAAGTGCAATCACTTTGTCATCTAGCAATGGCCGAAAAAATTTATATAAATTCAGTGTAGCTACTGCAGTCTCCCAATTTTTTAACAAAATTCTCAATCACGTTTTTCAATAAACTATTGTCAATGGTTGATATCTGCTCGATAATGTTGTTTTTAAGCTCTTGAACTCTTGTGGGATTATTGCTGTACACTTTCGCAAAAAATAGTCTAAAGGTGTCAAATCGCATTATCTTGGTGGCTTCACTTGTCCTCTACGGGAAATAAGGCGATTTTCGAACTTTTCTTTCAAAAGATCCATTGTTTCCCTTGATGTGTGGCAAATGGCTCCATCCTGTTAAAACCACATATTTTCTACGTCTAAATCATTAATTTTTATCATAAAAAGCGTCGGATCATCTCCCTGTAGCGATTTTCATTGACCAAACTCGCATTTCCATTATCGTTTTCAAAAAAAAGGCCGGATGATTCCTTCTGGCCACAAACCACACCAAACTGAAACTTTTTGTGGATGTAATGGTTGGTCTAAAATAACTCTCTTTACTTAAAATGCGGCAATTTTGCTTGTTGACGTAGCCATTGAGCTGGAAATGCGCTTCGTTGGTGAAGATTATTTTATTAAAAAAATTCTCATTGTCTTCTTGTTCATTTTCAAACACTATTTTAATAATAATAACACATTGTTCCTGCGTGTAACGTATCATATTAACTAACCGGAATGTGATACAAATCTGAAAATAAAAATTTAGAATAAAATTTCCAGGTAGAAAAAAAACTGCATCAAAATCAAAATGATACTTCAAATTTAGATACCCTTTAGTATAATGGTGAAGCTATAAAAGGCACGTATTTATGTTTTGAAAAAAAAATTAAAACATTTTTAACTTTCTTCAAAACATCTATCAGAATGACAAAAGGAAAAGTCAATTCAAATTGTAAAAAAAGAAAACGACTTTGGCAATCTATTTAAAGTTGTTAATCTAATAAACATTTTGTTTAAGTTTTTGAATATTTTTTTTTTGTAATATGATTTTAGAAACGTTCACTTCTGTTATTAAAAAAATTTACCAAAAGCTGATTTAAAGAAATTATATTCACAAAAACAAATAAATAATTCTACTTACGCACACAGCTTTAATCAGTTAAAAAATATTATTTTTTTGTTTAATAAAAGTTAAAGAGACAAAGAAATTTTATATTTAGAATTAATATTAAGCGTGGGTTAATACAAAAGTTGTGCAGCATTTAATGGGATCCATCAGAGCAAAGAGACAGCTTTTTAAGAGAGGCAATAAAGATCAAATATCAATAAATATAAATTAGTTTGTAGCTTCAAAATGAATATTATAGCATCAAAATTTGTTAACATAAAAATAAATTAGGAGACATTTCTTCTAATAAACCATATTATTTCATATATATTTCTACATAAGTAATAGTTTTTTTTTTGTTTAATTTAAAAAAATTTCTACAATTTTTCTACTTTTCACACACAATCTCTTTGAAGAAATAAATAAAAGTTGTACATACTTTTTAGCACTTATTTGCCGTCGTCTTTTAGATAAAATATTTTCTTACTTTTCCAAAACTATTCTGCATATGTCAGCTGTTTCTTTGAATTAAATACTTCTCACACTTTCGAAAAAAATTCTTCTTATGCCAGCCACAAGCTGATTGGGTTTTAGTGGAAAAATAATTAAAACAATTATTTTTTTTCATTGAAATTATTTTAATTACAACTAAAAAACTCTTTAAGCAGCCAAGATATTTGAAACATTTTAATCATAAGACAAAACGAAATTTAAGCTCCTTAAATATTTCTATTAGTCTCATTTAAATTAGAAAAATACAAACAATTTAAAATTGCTGCCTGTGATATTGTGGCTTAAAAACAATTCTATGAAAATAATATACAAATTTTCTTACTTTTCTTAAAACTCTTAAATGTGAAGTAAAATTTTATTTCTTCAACTTTCTTAATGCGTTCTCGTTTTTTTTTAGAGAATAGAAAGAAAAAACAGCTGCAGATTTTTAGCGGAGATTCACTACTGGCTTTAATAAACGATAAGAAATACAATTTATTTCAATTGTTGCATAATAAATGAAAAATTTTCTTTTACTGGATAGAAAAAATAAATAATGTTTGTAAAACTTGTTAAAATTTCGTTTAACCACAAACACTTATCCGGGATCAACATCGTTTTTGATTTTCCTTAAAAAATTTTTAAGTGGAAACTATGTTTTACGTTGCTGCAGTTGTTGCATAAAAAATATTAAAATAAGATTTAATATTGTAGAGATAAAATATTTATTATTTTCGTATTTTTGTATTTTCTTGAAAAATGCATTAAAAAACACAAAATTTCTTAAATACTGTAGAATTTTAGCGGCAGCCTATATTATTTACATATGTTCATTAAAAAGAAAATAAAAAGATTAAATGTAAATAAAAAATAAAAAAAAATGTTATAGATTTTAAGTTTAATATTTAAGAGGATTTTTGATTCACAAGACTTTTTTTTTATTAATTTTAAATGTATTTATATTAATATTTTGTAAACAATACCCAGCCGTATATATGTATGTGTAAATAGAAAGATAAATGTTAAATTTTGTTTAAAATATTAAGTAGTGATAGCAATAATTTAGAAAATATGTAGTAAAGAAGATAATGATTTTAGTAATAATTTTAAAGGAGAAAATGATTTTGAACATTTAGGGTTAGGATGAAATATAAGAAAGGGAATAGTATTAAATGCTAATATGTTTATGTACATACATATGGGTCATTTCACGTCAAGTGGACAAACTTTTGAAATCGATGTCTTCCGATAGGGAGTTAGCTAGTTCTATTAGATAGTAGCTTAAAGACAATTTTTCAACGAGATCGGACAAGAACTCTCT
>NDXZ01021107.1:0-15076 GCA_003055125.1 Paykullia maculata
CTTAACACATGTGTGTGTGTGAAGGGTATAAATATGATAATGAATATATTTCTTAATTTTTTAGAACAGTTGGTGTTTTGTTAGCAAACAATAAAATGTCATACCTATTTGTGTTAAGATTGTACTTTTTGGTTTTGCGCCTTAAACAAAGAGTAGGTTTTTTTAGGCAGAAAACTAAACTGTTTTCCTCATTTAACATTTGAATTAAATCAAAATGGAGTGCTAGAGTCGGCTGCAGTGAACATTATATAGAATTTGCCAACGTATAGGTATTAGGGCTGGGCAAAAACATCCATATTTAAAAAACCCTAATGATATATATATTGCCGATATTTTACTTTGATATATAGCCATAACAATTTTCTTTTTTGCAACTTAATTTCGATATTTTCAAACTCCTGGTTTTGTATTTTATGTTATTAATTTGTAAAAAAATCTTCTTGTCACAGTTTTTATCAAATATAATGTTATAATGCTTGTACTGACAGTTACTGTGCGTTGTATTTGATCACATATAATGTATTTGCAATACTATAGCAACTAGATTTTCTTCGCACCCGTAACTCCGAAGTATAAAAATTTAAAATTTTTATATACAGTATCATAGTTGAGGAGTATTCAGCGTTAGCTGTTCCATTTTGCATAATTTGTGGATAATGTTTCGTTAACATTGTTTTGTTTTTAACGTATTTTTAACAAAGTATTAACGATGTGAAGTTGTGTGTATCCAGCATTTCACGCCTGTTCTTTCTGAAGACGCTCTTAGATATTATGTTTGTCAGGCTTCCCCTGTGTCTTTGAAAAGAGTTGCTTCAGCGGTAAATCTGACAGTACTACTATAAGGTACCAACCGTTTAACTGGTAAACATATAAAAACAGAGGGTACTTCTAATGTCAGCACCTGATAATAACGGATTTAATTAAATTTTTACGGCGGCCTTCTTCGTAGTTTAACCCCAAATATAGCTTTTATTTTTAATTTTATGAATATATGAAAAAAAAAACTTGATATATGGACCGAGATGGATGTTTTTATAATTGGCTCTTCGATTTATGCAAAAATGTTTTTATTTTAGTCTTTTAAACTTAGTACAATCACCTCTACTTTAAGTGACTTACAATAATAAAATTTACTGTTGTTTTGAATGGGAAATGAAATCTTCTAAATCCTCTCATCAAAAAAATAAAACGACTAACTGTAACTTGTAAAGAAATTTTGATAAATTTATGAAAATTAAAAGCCGTCTTTTTATTTCTATACCCCTAGATTAAAGTTTTTTGCTTTTAATATTGACACAGTTTAAAAAAAAAAAACTTAATAATAAATAATAAAAAAACACACATGGCTAGGTGTAGTGATCATTTCAAGTGTCTGTTGAAGAAGGCCAAAACAGATAAAAATGAAATGTATTAAAACAAAGACATTTGTTAAAATATAATAACAACAACCTCATCGCCATCGAACTGATCGCATGTGATAATTAGAAAAAGAAAAACAAGGAAAAAGCTTTAAATGGTTGTGGTAAATTTCGTTGTAACTCAACTAATAAAAAGAAAAATATGAATAAAGGCGACAATCAATTACCATATTTTATTTCCTAATAGACTTTGAGTTAAATAAATGATATTTGTACCCAACACTAAAATACCGATCAAAGAGTTCTGATGATGAAATCCATAGCTGGTTTCGAAAATGCATTCTACTTGGCTAGTGTCGAGAAACTTGCTTTTTCAAAATGTTCTTTCAATTATCACATAAAAATATTAATTTCTCGTACGTTCGAAAAATTTATGAACTATAGCCCATAGCTGTTAAGTAATGATTACTAATCGTAATAATTATTGAAGTAATAAAAGTTGAAGTAATGATTCTATTACGATTATTTTCAGATTCTCACGATTACTAATTGATTACGATTACAGAGAATTCAAAAATAATCAAGATTAATAAAAATTACGAGAAAGTAATCAAAAATAATAAAAAGTAATCAAAAAATAATTCGACTACTTTGAAGGATTATTTTCAATTATTTTTGATTATTTTTTTTTTTGGCGAAATTATGGCAATACTTTCACAAATACATTTTTCTACATGAAATTCTATCATTATTTAATTAGTTGTTTTTTTTTCAATTTTTTGTTATTATTATTGTTGTTCATCGATTTGATAATTAATAACCTGTTTGCATTCTTCATAATTCTACCAATAATCCAAAAGTAATCAATATTATTTAGGATTACGAGAAAATAATCAAAAATAATCAAAAATATTCCTTGAAAGTAGTCAATTATTTTTTGGATTACTTTTAATTATTTTTGAATATTTTCTCGTAATCCTAAATAATCTTGATTACTTTTGGATTATTTGAAATCATGATTAATTAACAACCAGGAATTGTTCAAAAGAGAATTATGTAATCAATACTATTCCTTTTCAAATGTAATCTAATTGATTACTAATCGTTATCCAAATTTAACAGCTCTGCTATAGCCTATATAAAATATTACTAAAATGATAAAAACATTCAATTAAAATAAAGTAACAACTTAATATATAAACAAGTATTTTGCCTTATTTTTTAAATATATATTTTTATTTCCTTAAACAATTATACAAATTGTGTTACTTTAGAAACATTTATTGAGCGAGAAAATAGAAAAAAAAGACATTTAATTTGCCAAGTGCTTAGAGGATATTTTATTTTGCTATAATTTTCTTGTTGGCCAATTTAAAAATAATTTTAAGAGACTTTTGATGTTGCGCTAACAAACCCAGCTTTAAATCAATAAGAATTTCCGGTTAAATGCGTTGACTTATCATCTCTCTAATGATTTGTTGATTTTACTTTCGTTTTTGCCATGTCCGTTTGTAATATGTTAAGAAAAATTTTTAAGAATTTTTACGTTTTTGGTTAAAAAGAGTTGGTGGGGGTAGGGATTTAAACAATTTTTTAATTTAATATCAATAAAGTCAAATAAAATTTAAATTTTAAATCGTTTAACGAATTGTTATTTGTGAAGTAAAATAAAAAGATTTGTTTTTCTGCAAATAGTAGTTTTTATTTATACTTAAACCCTTTACGTGAGTTCTTAAGGGCATAACATACTATCTTGTCTTGAAACTATATTCTATCAGCCGTATGTATAACCAAAATTTAGCATGGAGTTAGTATACGTGTCATTCATAATATATTTCTTATACACTCTGCTAAACACTTGTTAACTAACAATCAAACTCTTATAATTGACTACAAGAAATTCATTATAAATAAACTCTTTTCCATCTCCCTGCTTAGCCTAATCGTCTTGCACGTGAGCAGATAGTTGTGTGCAATGTATATGTAGTTTCTATTTACATATGTTACAAATGGAATAACTATGATTGGAATAAATAAATAATTGTGACTGATTGCAAAAAAAAAATATTGCATGACGATTGGTTACCTGAATTTAATTTGCTTAAGTTTTATATGGTATTTATTTTCGTACCTGTCATCCCCTGTAATAATGTCATTAATAAAAAATTTAAACAATTTCTTTTTAATGTTTAAATATCACAAGATTGGTTTTCTATAAGAGGGTATCAAATAATAAAGGATGAAATATAATCGTGTTTTATAAACAAAATATAACGTTTTTGTTTGTTTGTTTTCTCATATAACAAATGAACACAACAATTTATTTGCAAATTAAAATTTTATTTATTTTAATCGTTTGCTTAATAGCATTGATGAACAGCTTTGCTAATGTTAATTTACAATTTTATTCCTCAAAAAATTTTCCATAGCATCGAAATGTGATTTTATCGTCGTTTTTAATTTAGCCAGCATCGAATCAGTCCAAAAATCTGCACCTAGTTGTCTGTAGAGTTTTTGTATATCTTTAGCATGTTCCTTCACATTTCCCTTACGAATGTCCGTTGGATTGTTATCAAAGACAACTTCTATATCTTGGAATTGCTTTAAAAAATCATCTAATACTTGTTGCCTATATTCTTTTGAATGACTCCCTGGCTTTAAATTATTAGTAAGGTTCCTTATTGTGTCAATAATTTCAATCAATTCATCTCCAACTTTATCGGGTGGACCAGAAGCACCAGCAAAGATCACTTCTAATATTAGACCAAAAGTTAAAGGTATGAAAAACTTCATTTTTCTTTTACTTGAAAGTTTTTTTTTGGAGTTCGATGATTTCTTCTTAATTTAACCAACTGATAAATTGAACTGTTATTGCTTTTTAATAAAAACTCCACTATTTATAAGAAAATTTTTGAGCATTTTAAAAGTAACGCTCACAACAACTAACGCAAAACTATTCTTCTACTCAACACATATAATTTTATTTAAGACTTATTGTTTCTCATTGTGACAAGACAAAAGACAAAATAGTTTTTTTGCGTCAATGGGTTTTTGTTTTTGAAACTAAACAAATATTGACACGAACCTAATTTTATTTAAGACTTATTGTTTTTCACGGATAAAATTTAAAGCCCAGAGGCTTTGAATTATTATTAAAATAACGTTCGCAAGAAATAAAACATATTTTGGTACTATTTGTAGCGATTACCTAAGTACCTTATGTAACGTAATGTAAGAAATGCTTGTGTCTAAGTCAAAATAATTCTTTTGTGTCAATAAGTTATTGTTATCCAAAATTCAACATATGTTGACACGAATAAAATTTTATTTATGACTTATAAATTGTAACTCACGGATAAAAATTTATATACAAATTTAAATTTCCGATAATACATACATATGTACATATTATTAGGCTATCGTTTTTTCTTTAAAATTGAGAACCTTTAGTACATTTTTAAGAAATGGAGAACTAATAAATTGTTTTGTTATAAAGAAAACTCAAAAAAATATATATATGAATATATATACATATGTACATATTCTTATCTTACACACAAATATAATTAAGTATTTTGCCTTTCGAGAAATTTGAAAAAAATGTATTAAATGACCCAGAAGCCGTAAAGATGTGGTTGAAAACCCTATATGGACAAAAATTCATATCATAAAAATTGTCAAGTTAACTAAGACTTTAAATACCTTTCAGACATATAAATGCGTACACACATATCAAAAATGATAAACTAAAAATTACGCCTTTTACGTTCCCGTAAAACGCAAAATGTTCTTAAAAATTCTAGAATATCGTTAAACCCAAGAAAAGACAAAGAACGAGCGAGTACAGTTGAATCAATAAAAGTTTTTATATTGAATTTTGTTTGCAATAAAAAACTAATTTTGTTTTTTTAGCATATAAGTATGGGTTCTAAATACAAACTTGTTTTGTTAGTTGTTTATTTGCATTAATGCTTCTGTTATCCTAAATTAAATAAAAATTTAACACCCAAAGATCAATAAATAATTAATTTTAAAAATATGATAATAAATAAATTTCTATATTTTTTAGAACATTTGGTGTTTTGTTAGCAAACAATAAAATGTCATACCTATTTGTGATAAAATTGTACTTTTTGTTTTAGAGCCTTAAACAAAGAGTGGGTTTTTTTATAGTGGAAAACTAAACTGTTTTCCTCATTTAACATTTTAATTAAACCAAAATATAGTGATAGATTTGGCTTCTGTATCTGATAATTACTGATTCAGTTACATTTTTAAAGCGACTTACTTTGTAGTTCAACCAAAAATATAGTTTTCTGTATTAATAGCTTCTATGTTAACCGTTAAACTTTAATAAAAAATTCCTTTTTGTTATATAAAGTTCGTTTTTTCTTTGTATGAATTTGTGAAAAATATCAAAATATCGACAGAAAAAATATCAATTTTTTTTGCATTTGCCCATCCCTAGTATGTACATGGGTGCATTGAAAGTAAAACTAGCATCTTGGACTCATTTTATGCTATTAACAAACCAAATATTTAATTTAGAGATATTAAAAAAATCTTTGAAAAGAGTTGCTTCAGCGGTAAATCTGACAGTACCTTAGTAGAAACCGTTTAACAAACCTAAATATACCCTTGGTAAAGGTTATATAAGATTTTTAACAGCCGTATATAGCGCTATTACTTGTTTTATATATAAAGTTTTTACATACGGAAGGTAAAAACTAATAATCAATTGATATTACAAAGTGGCATAGGTAAATGCACCAAGAAGTGATTTATTTTCTGATTCATATATAATTTTTTCTTCCCATTTTACTTGAAGAAAACCCACATTTTTGATAAAAAAAATATTTTAAAAATATAAATTATAACCCCCTTCTTTATTATATTCAAAAGCGTTAATACTCGTTTTGTTTCTCATCAACTTAAACGTTTAAGTTTCGTTTAGGGATTTTGCTTTTAGTATTTTAAAGTTATTTATTTAAGAGGTCAACATTTATTGTCAATTGCTTGTATTTTTAGGCAGAACAAAATACATTTAAATTTGTTCAAATAATTAAACAGATACGCTCTCAGAGTCTTTCAATCTGCTCTGTTTTATATTTTTAATTCAAAAATCAAAATTGTTTGTGTTGACTTCTTTAACAACTTTTGTATATTTTCTTCTGGTCATAAAAATTTTTTCGTTTTTTATATTCGTAACAAATTATTATTTGTGTGAATTTTTTAATAGTTCTAAAAGGAATTGCATGTTAAGAGATTTTATAAAAGAATAGAAACAGTCAAGGAAGAAAAACAAAAAATACAATTTTTAGCTAGAGCTTTTAACACGACACGTTTACAATTTAAATTTTTATATTTAATTCATGTGAGTTAAGGAAGTATAAGAAAATATAAGAATAAGAATCAAAGATAGAAATAAACTAAAAGAAATAAAAGATTAGACATAAACTGCACATAGTTCCGGCGTAGTCTTACTACAAAAAAATCAATGATTTTTTAATGCAAGTTAATTAATTCGAATTTTATTTGTTTTCTTATTTAAAAACCCTTTACCATAAGGCACACAAAAGCTTTGTAACTGACGGAGGGTATAGAGGACTCTTATTTATTAACTATTTAACAAGCATCTTTAAAGAAGTCTCTGCTTTTACTTATTGTTCCCCCTTTTTCTCGCATTTCAGATGTTCCCGATATTGTTTGTCAAGATTATGCTGTACCGCACATGCAAGATTTGATACCGACACAAAAAACCAATTCTTTATATAGTGGTGCTGGAAGTATTTTAGGCAGTGGTGCCGGTGGTAACAGTTCAAATTGTAGCAATAGTAATTACAGTGCAACATTAACTGTAAACCGCAACAATACTCTTAACAATATGTTTCATATGAAGATACCACCACCGCCACCACCCCCAGCTGTATCAGCACCAACATGCCTAACAATACAGCAATCAGCAACAACAATATCTTCATCTACATCATCGTCGGCATCATCACCATCATCACATTATGCACTACACCAGCATAGGCACCAGAATCATCAAGAGCAACCACAAACATCACCAGCAGCATTGTCATCACATTTCGTTGTAGGTGCTCCAACATTACCAGTGGTCCCACCACCACCTCCAGCACCAACGACAACAGCAACAATGTCCTCCGAGAAATATTATGCTGCAATGGCAATTTGTAAAGCCAATATGGCGTCAACATTGTCTAACAGCAGCAGCAATAATGCAGTAGAACAACGGCAGCAACAACAAACCTTAAACTTTGGTACACACACACAACAGCAAGTCACATCAGTATCATCAGTAGCAACACCAGCAACATCAACTGCCACCGGAACATTGCCAAATGGTAACAGTGGTTTTCTACAAGGAAATTCTACAATAACACACACTCTACCCCTAAATATTAGTCAAAATTTTGAATCATCAACTTATGGCATTGGTAGTGGTAGTAGTGGCGGCGGCGGTGTTAGCAATACAACAGCTAAAAGAGTAGATGGTGGTGCGGCGGCAGGTGCTGCTACTAATGCCAGTTTAACATTGACAAAACCCCATCATTACAATTTGGCCGAATTGAATGATTTCATGAATAATGTAGATGCTGCAGATGAACTGGCCAATTGTCAGTTGCAAGAATTTCCAAGACATTCACTTGTTATTGTGGAAAAATTAGGCTGTGGTGTATTTGGTGAATATCATTTATGCGAAACAAAGGGATTGAGGTAAGTTCATTAAGCCTTATAATCCTTTTTCCTTTAGATGCACAAAGGGTTGAAAGGTTTTAGCAAAATTAAATATTTTTAATAATTTTTTATTAATATTAAGATGGAAAATAAAAAATTTCGAGTTTAAGGCAAAAGCTTTTGAGGCTGTAGGAAAATTTTTAATACATACTTTTTAAGAGAAAGTCTTATAGGGTTTTCAAGTAGCTGAAAGTTAATTTACATGATTATTAAAAGTTTTTTTGTATAAAATATCTTCCAAACAAATCATTTTTTAAAACACCTTTCGACAAGTATTTTATTTTTAAAAAAATCTTAAATATTTTATTTACAAAATAAAAATTTATTAATTTTCTTTATAATTTTAATTAAATAGAACATTTTTGGAAAAATGTTATTGTAATAGAAAAGTGTCGATAAATTCAATTTTTATAACAAAGTTTTTGTTAAATATTTGTTTTTTGAAAATGTTACCCTTGTTAAGGAAAAGAAAGGTAAAGGTAAAGAATTTCTTATTTAAAGAAGAGTTTTAGTTTAATACCTAACGCATTAGCCACTTTGACACCAAGTTACTTATTTGATAAATAACTTAAAGCATCAAGGGTCGTGGCATCGTCTATGAATGCAGTTAACCCTGTACTGTATTGTTTCAACTTTTAGTTGTTTATCCTGCATTCACAACGATTGTTTGAGTTTGCTTTCATTAACATGAAAAAGATATTTTCCTTATTGCTTTCTTGCAAATTTAAAAAAATTCTCCCAATTCCTAATAAATAAAACTAATCGGTAAAAAAAAACTATTCTACAGTGAAGGATATTGATTTTCTTAACCCCTAAGTTTTACTTTTTACTGCCACTTCCAACTTCGATTATGTTTTACCAATGTCCATATGTGTACATCGATTTTAAGCCAGTTTTGGCAAAGGCAAAGAAATATATCTACTTTAAAAATATAACTGCCTACTTTCCGGCTTATCCTCCTAATTATCCTTTTATTTAATTTTTCTGTCTTTTTAATTTATATTTTAATTTTTGTTTAATTAATTTTCCAAGCAGAAAATGTTAACATTTATATGCAGCTTAAACTAAAACTACTTGTCTACTTCATTAAGTTTTGTTGTTGCAACTTGTCTATTTTCTATTTTTTTCCAACGGCTGTAGAGTTTCAGTTGTTTTCGTTCAATCTCACAATATTGTTTTATTTATTTTTCTATTATTCCCAACTTTCCGACCTACAACTTTTCAAAATATTTCTACAAATTGTTTTGTGGTTTCTATGCTGCATTCAAGAAACATTTACCATAGTTGTAAATATTCTATAGATACTTTTATACATTATACATGCAAATACACATATGTATATGTATGTGTACATATGTGTATGTGTGGTTGCATTAGTGTTGTTGTCGTTTTATTTTATTTTAGTTTTTACTCTCTGCCATGTTGAAGGCAATTCACAGTCATACAATAACTTTTGCTATAAATGACTTTCTATATGTCAGACTGCATGTCTAAAATGACCGTCTGTCTGTCTGATTGTCTCTATATGTTGAGTTGAGGTTTGGTTTTGGTATAATAAAATAAAAAAAATTAATATTGTTTTAGCTTGAAATTAAATTGAATGCTGGAACAGAAGCAGATGCAAAGTTTATATTTAAAATTTTTATTTCTAAAAGAAAGTTGTGTGAGAAATTAAAAGAAAAGAAGAGTTGGACCTTAGAAATAGAACGGAACCATAGAAATAGGTTTTATTCGTCCTAAACTGCCGTTTTGAGGTATCCAGCTTATTTAGGAAATTTTATTTTTTATTGCTTTAAGGGTACACAATATTTGTTCACAAAGTGCTGATACAGAAGAGTTTAACTTAAATAGAAATCCTTTTATTTAAGTTCTCGTTGTATTGAGTTTGACCTACTTTTATTTTAGTTCCCGAATTACGCACAAAATAACTTACTCAGTTTTAAGAGTTAAATTTAAATGATTTTTAGGCAAAAAGCTTTTATTCTTACAATCATTTATTCAGCCAGTCTTTGGTTTATTTATATGTAAATTTGTTTTGTTAACTGTTAGATTTGAATTTCAAGGACTAAAACGCCATCCGTCCAAGGAACCAAAGATGACATTTAAATCGATGAGAAATTAATAGGGAATATAATAACTTAATAATATTATTAATTCATTTATCACTTATATAGACCACATTTTTTTATCTATCTATATGTCCCACAGCTTCCAGCTGTAAAAGCTTAAGTTTAATTTATCACTCTACTCTCGTATAGTTTATTATTTTATTACAACTTGTTTCCTTTAAATTTTTCCTTAAACTTTGTCCATTTCTGTTCATTATACATCTCTCTATCGCATTTGTAGCAACTTTTGCTTATACATATGTATGTAGTATGTAGGTATCGTATATATTACACTTTTACCCACAATTTTTCTTTGTGTATTATATTTTTCATTTGTGGTCTAACAATAAAGTCCATCTGTTGTCTGATAACTGTCTATCCGAATGTCTATTAATGTTTTATCAGACACTGTCGCATTTTATATTCTCATAACTATAAAATAACAAATAATGTTGCACACATACACACACAGTTAAACATACACACACAAACACACACACACATACACATTATCAGTCTAGTGATTTTGTCTGAGTCGTAAGTCGTAGACGCAGACGGACAATTTTAAACTTTAACTGCATGAGTATGAAATTAATTATTTTTTAACATTCCTGTTGTTGTTTTTGTTGCTCATTGATTTTCTGCTGAACTGGAAAGGGAGTTTATGTGTGAGAATAAAAACTTCTGCAGCATAAATACTCCCCCTTCTCTTGTTTAAAAACTGCCAATTACGTTGTAGAGGATTTTTAACATTTTACACTTTATTGTATGACTTCTGTCCGAGAGCAGAAACTATATCTGCCATATTGTGTGTAATAGTTTTAATAGTGTGTTTTCAGGTGTGTGTGTGTGTGTAAAAGTTACCTTGTCAATTACTATTATTTTCAACAATACAACTCAATATGTAAATGACTTTTGACTTTCCCATTATGGGCAGATTTAAGCAAACAAAAGGGGTACAATTTTTTACATTGGGGTAATTACGTGGAAAACTAAGAAATTTTCGCGATTGAAAATTGTTAATATAAATTTTATATAAATTTTATAAATTTTTTTTTTAATTTCGAAACAAATTTTTGCAGTATTTCTTAAAAAAAAATGTTATCTTAAAAATAAAAATAAAATTTTACATTTCTTAAAACTGTTAACTGATTTTTTAAAACTATTTTCTACAATTTTGTTTTATTTTCAATAATATTCTTTTTAGACAATTTTTGATAATTTTAGAAATTTTTAACAACTTTTTTTTTATTTTAATACATTTTTATAGAAACTTTTCTTAACATAGAAGACTTTCGGGATATAAGAAATTTTCTTTTAAGTTTTTGCAAATTTTTTTAATAAAATTTCCGAAATTCTGTATTTAAAGTAAAGTTATGTTACATTTCTGCTTAACCAAAAAAAAACACATTTTTAAATTTTTTTCTTATAAATACAAAATAAAAAATAAAAAACTTCTATCCCTTGAATATAGAAAATATTTCGAATGGCACCAGTGTTTGATTTTATCAATAATGCAATTGACATGTTTAAAAATGTTTTGCAAAAGTCATAACGTCTGTATAATTATCCTGCGACTTTAAAATGCCAGCTCTTAGGTATATAATCATGTTAATTAATATTTTTATCCTTGTCTTTCACACTTTTTCCCTCTCCATCACCTTTCTATCTCTTATCTGCTTATATTTGCGGGTGGATTTGTAAATAAGTATTTGCATTTGTACCTGACATTTATGTGCAATAATTTTTAATATATATTCTGTTTGTCCTGTTTGTTCACTAACACTCCAAGGTATTTGCCATACATATGTACATACATCCATAAATATAAATAAACCAGACAAAACTTTTAACAACACAAGCACAAACACACATTAGTTATAGTCGCATGTAGTAAACATTAGTAGTAGTAGTTAGTGATAATAATAATAATATGTTGTGGTCATTTTGTAGTTTTATAAAGTCATTCTTTCTATGACAAACACTAACACAAACAGATTTGTTTATTTCTGTGTAAATATGAATGGAAATGTAACAGCAAGTATTTGCATTGACTTGAATAATTAAGTTTAATGTCGATTTGCATATGAAAAGTGTCCAGTTTGTTAATAAAATATTTAAATAGTTTGATTTTAATGGGACTTTATTAAGCTTTGGTAATTATTTTTCCAACGTACAAATAGAAAATATATACACGCAAAGAAAAAACATGTTTGAGTATGTTCATGGTAATACGATCTCAGACAATTTTAAAATTCTATGATTATTACAATCGTTATATGATTGACATAATCATAATATGGTTGTAGTCACATTTTAAGTCAATACCATGATCATATATATGATGGCAATAATCATTATATGTTTGTCCAAACTATAAAATTTGTTACGGATAATCAAAAAAAAAAAGAATGTATGATGGTTTCAGATTATGGTTATCATATATTCTAAAACCATCATATAATGATTATCCGTAACAAAAGTTAATAATTTGGACAAACATATAATGATTCGTGCCATCATATATATGATCATGGTATTGACGTAAAATATGACTACAACCATATTATAATTATGTCAATCATATAACGATTGTAATAATCATGGAATTTTAAAATTGTCTGTGATCGTATTACCATGAACATACTCAAACATGTTTTTTCTCTGAGTGTAGAAAACATGAGGAAAACTACAATAAACGTAAATAATATAAAGAAAATAATATTAAAATTAAAAGTAAATAATATTTTTTTACTAATAAGAGAATCAATACAAATCAACTCATGCTCGTACTATCTGAAAAACACGTTAAGAGTATTTTATAGTAATTTAAAAAAAAATGTTTTTAAATAAACAACGAAGTTGGTTATAGTCAGCCAAGAATTGTCATTTTATATATTTTAAAACAAAATTTTAACAGGAAGTAGAAGTAGAGAATTCCCTGGTGTAGTTTAAGGTAAATTTTGTTTCGATCTACAAAAAATGGTTGGAAAGATTTGTGTTTCTTTTAAATTTATTTTAAGTAATTTTTTATTTCAACGTCAATATTTCAGCTTATGGTCGGGTTAATACAGCTTATGGTCGGGTTAAGAATAGTCAGACAGATATTTATATTTTGGATTAAAAAAAGTTATTATTATTTAGACTGCATGAAAATCTTTCTTTTCTTGTCAAAGTGTAAATTTAAGTTATGATTTTTTTTTTTTAATTCTCATATTCTTTAACTATACTTAAAGACGTAGTTTGCCCTCAGGCGTATAATGACCCCTGTTCGGCAAAGAGTTGTAAGCGCATGATGACCTGCTGAATTGCTGAAACCATGAAAATTCACCAACCTAAACCTACCTTAAACCTATCTTTCACGCTATTTGGTATGGGATGTATATATCTTTTGCACTATTCTAAAACAAAATCCCTTAATGCCGCAAAGGTTTTTCTAATTTAACCTAAATCCTTCCTCTCTTCAAAAAGATTTACTAACCAGCTTTAAAGCTATTTTATGTAAAAACCACAGTTAACTTTTCGTTAATAAACTTAAAGGCTGATGTGAAGTAAATAACAACGCAAAGTAATAAAAACTAAAAAGAAAAAAGAAAAAAGAAAAAAACAAGAAACTTAAACATCATCAACAAATCAAAAATAACTTAATAAAACTATTTTAATGTCAATAATTTTGAAAAAAGAGGATTAAAGTAAATAAAAGTATAAATTTAAGGCTAAACTATTTATATATTAGGATCCAGGATCCCATATTATTTCTAAATCTATTGCAAACTGATAATTGAAAAATTATTTTAAACAATCTTCTTGGTGAGATAAAAGACATGTTTTAATAAATCGACAACAACTTTAATACTTCTTTCAGGAAACAGTGGGTGCACTTAAGTGTGTAAAATGTGGCATAGTTTAGTTAACCAAAAGGGACAAACGATACATATTAAGTGTTTACAAGTTTTTTTTTAAAGTAGTTTAGAAAGATAATTGATTTAAGAACATGTGGATTACATGCGCTCTATTAAAAACTATCCATCATATAAATCTGTTCTTTGCAACTAAAATCTTTACGTTTCTTTGACTTTATTATCGGTTTTCAAATAAACTCTTCAAACTTAACCAAAAATAGTATGTCATAAAAAACAAATCAAATATTTCTTTCTAACCACAATATTCTATCCGTTCTGTCATTTAATACATGATCATAAAGTAAAGGAAGAACATTTTTGATGATGATGCCATAGAAAAGCCACAATACCTTAAAACAATTAAAAAGTTTTTCTCTCGACATACAAATGTGAAGAGTTAAAAAGTTGGCGGCGAAATTGAAAATAATATTAGGAAAAGGAAAAAAGTCCAAAAGAACACTAAAGAAAAGCAATTGTTAAAGTTTTTCTGAGTACAACAACAATAACAATAAACATTGGCAGTCAAGAACATACACATACATACATATATATAGCCAACCATACATTATGAATATTTGAAGAGTTTTTAGTGGATTTCAAAATGATGACTTTTCTTTTGTTCAGAGCACAAAACCAAATGAAGAAATACTATTTACAATAAATACAACAACCAGAAAAATAACAACAACCAACTTTTAACTGTCTGTTAGTAATCAAAAATTCCATTAAAATTTTATTTATTTTATGTTTTTCTTTTTTTGATATTTTAATTTTTTCATAAGCCACAACAACTTTTAGCATATTTTCAGGCAAATATGTCTGCATATGTCTGTATGTACATACATATTTCTATATCTCGTGCATACGTATGTGTTTGTAAATAACTTTAGTGCATAAAAATGATAAAAGTTAAAAGGTAGCAGTAGTCAGTGGTTTTGTTGGTTGT
>NDXZ01021111.1:3009-33951 GCA_003055125.1 Paykullia maculata
TAAACTGCAACAATCAAGTATCGTTAAGTTTTTACTTTAAAAAAGAGAAAGAGAAAAAATAACAGAATATTGTTTAAAAAGCAACAACAATTTCCGTTTTTTTTTTAAGCCACAAAATATCAAGAGCAAACGATGATAAAAATCATCATTAAAAAATTCTTTAGTTTTTTTCTTTTCTCCCCAACAATACATTAAATTTGAGGTTTTATGTCCTGAAAGAATTTATCAAGAAACTCTTAAGTGGTCAAAAGAAAAAAAAACTTGTTTAAATCAATAATAATTAACAAATATTAAGTTACAACTAATTATAATTAAAATATTTATTAACAATTTCAATAATAAACTTCTAATTGTTTTTAATATTTTTCCATGTTAATTATCTCTAAAGTATTGTTCATATAAAATCCGGTTTTTATACTTGTTTAAAGAAAAAAAAGGATTAAATAATTAGGAACTAATGTAGACGTTGTTAAAAAAAAATTTCTCAAAGTTTTAGATCGTAACTCGAAGCTGTCATATTAAGGGCGGTTATAATGACTTGGATACAAAGTACGTGATAGCTAAAGGTAGTTTTAGCTAAAGTGAACAATAAAGTGACCTTTAACTTTTTTCATTATCACAACTTCCATTTAAAATAAATTTTATTATTTTCGTTTTATCGCGCTATTGGTTCCACAGACAACAACTTTTTACATACTAAGTGGCAAGATTGAATAGTTGAAAAAAGTGGCACCTTTATCTAGTACAGACAACCTTAATTTAGCAAATCTTACGTTCAAAGGTAAAGGTCGGACGATCCTTACTTAGCATAAAGATGACTTTTAGCCTAAAGTATACTTATAATAACCAAAAATTCTTTATCTATCCGATAACATTCTAACTTTTACTATCGTTAAGTTGTGAAAATCGCCCTAAAGATAAACAAAGCTCTTAATTCACAATAGCGCATATTGATTTCGCCTTTAAGGATGCTGTATAGTTGAGGTCATAACTTATATTAAGGACCTGCATCTGAAGCAGTATAAAAGTTTAGAGCTGATTAAGACACGCTGTTTAACTTTGTTAAAATTTTATTGTTTAGCAGCATCATTTTGGGTTTCAAAACGATTTTATGGGTCGATTGTTTTCCTGACTTTAAGAAAGAGAACTAGTTTTTACTTTGAATTTCAGATACAAATTAAAATATTGTGTAAGTTTTGGGATGTTATTACATTTTTTTTATAACAAACATGAAAAAAATAAGCAAATCTTTCCTCTTGTTTTTGTTTTCTTTCTTTAATTTTTTTAATGTATACATATGAATTGGGTTTGGACAAAAAATATCGATATATTAATATATTGACAGGTTTGCCAGGTGAACACATCAAACAGAGGGTGATCCTAATGTCAATATCTGATAAGTACTGGTTTAATTAAATATCTAGGGCGGTTTACTTTGTGGTTTAACCACAAATATTGTTTCCTGTATTATATATATGTTTCTCTTGGCCAATTCACAACTTATGTTGTATCGTTGTATCGATGTAATTACATAAATATATTAAAAAAGTTTAAAAGAGATTTTTCTTTGTTCTTAAAAATTTTTGTTTGAAAAATATTTTATTTTTTACAACATACAAGAGAGGTTATGAGTTGGCCATATGTATATTAACTGTAAAATATTATTAAAAAATTACATTTATTGTATATGAAGTTCCTATTTTCTGTATTTTATGAATTAACGAAAAATATCGAAATATCAATATTGAAAAAATATCGTAATGTTTTTTTCATTTCCCCATTCCCAATATATATGTTTAAGAAATCGTTTAAATTTTATACAATTTCTACTATTTTGTATAACCTGAAAATTGTGCAACACAACGTATAAATAATTTTATTTCAGAGGTTCAGTTGTTCAGTTAAAAAAAAAGTCACTTTCTCTTTAAAAAAAAAAATTGTAATATTTCCTGTTTACAAAAAAAAACACGAAAACTTTTTAAGTAAAAGTTTTAGCTGCGCTTTGTTCTTATTACAATAACAAAACACAGGCGAAATATTCACTCAAAACGTCCGCTTGTTTTCTGTAAATATATTTATCTTTATTGTTTTCCAGATTTAAATTGTGGTTTTCCTGCTAATTTGTCCTCTTCTTTTGAATCTTCCGTAATTATCTTTTCTTAGTTAAATATTCTTCTTCTTTATTTCACACAAGTATGCATATCTTCGTGTATGTAAGCGTCTAATGTAGGTCACTTTAATATTTCTTAAAATTTAATTTAATTTCACTCCATAATATAGGAAAACAAACATTCAAGGTTTTTTTGACTGTCTTCTTTTTTTTGTTTCTTCTTACTTCTTCCTCTTCTTGCCTGTGACAGTCTTTTTCAAGACAACAACAAAACGTTATCAGAAATTATGATGAAAGTTTCTTAGTTTTAAAGTGCTACGAAAATGTTTTAAAACAATTAAAAACATTAACTTTGCCTGCCTGTTCTTCTCAGGCCATTATGAAAAGCAAATGTTTGTGAGTTGTGTGTTAAAATTAAATTACGCTGAAAAAATATTACGCAATTAGATGCAGGCAGTTAAGATTTTTAGTTTAAAATTTAGTTCAAAGCAACGTTGCCAGAGATTTATTTAAACCTTTAAGGATATTTTTTTATTATTATTAAGTAGGACGAAATTTGTCCAATCGGTGGAGTTTATTAACATAATCTAATCATGTATGAAGTGAATATAAATGGACGTAGCAAAATCGATTTGGAAAGTAATATTAAGGTGAACCTTTAACTATTTTTCCAGAGCGAAACACTTCCCGTAGGAATGTATAACTAATAGCCTTTTAATTTATGGTTGTGAAAGATATATGTAATTAATTGTGATAATTAATTATTTTGTATTTTAATTTGAACAAAATAAAATCAACTTTAAATTCAAAAAACATCAAATATATAAAAAAATTGTATATATCTGGCAACGCTAGTTATGATATTAAAAGACAACAAAAATAATGCAAAACTTGTGAACAAACAAAAAAGACAAAATTTTTAAGTTTTTTCTTATTTAAACAAAAAGCATGTAAAATAGGATTAAATATGTAGATTAGATTTAGTTTCATTGTGTCAGATCTGGCAACTCTATTAACATTTTATAATATTTTCATTCAAGCCTTTTGCAGTAGCATTAAAAATTTTACATGCCCTAAGATGTCCGCTAACAAACTTATTTTTCTTTTTTGTTGGCAACACTGGCATATTGTGCCAGTTTTTTCATGAATTTTTTTTTGTTTCTACTAACATATATACTTTAGGCTTAAATTAATTTTCTTAAGACAATCAAAACTATTTTGATGAAAAAAAAAGAAAAAACCTAAAGGATTTCTACAATGAATATAATTTTGTTAAAATATTTCGAAAGAAAATATAAAAAAAATTCCAAAGAAAATTTATAATATATAGAGAGAGAGAGAGAGAAAGATTTTCTAAAGATTTTTTTTTGTATAAATTCTTAAACAAAAATAGATTTAAAATTACAAATAAAATAATTTTTTTTTTCTTTTTGTAATTTTGCAAGAAATTTAAAAACTGTTTAACAGTTTAGACAACAAAAATTGTATGAAATTTTAAAACTAAAGCAAAAGTCTGTTTAAAATCTCCAAAATTCTTTAAAGACATTGATTGTAAACATTTTTCTTTATTGATTTTTTTATTTTCTCTAAAAGTTTTAAGGTCATATGTCGGTTATTTAGACTTTAAAAGCTTCTAAAACTTTGCTCTTTTCAAATATAAATTCTTTTTTATTTTCACAATTTTTAACACAAACATTATACTACATTTCTTAAGGGAAAATATCATAATTACTATCAACTTAATTAATTGTTAATTTTCGCTACAGACACTGCATTTCCCTAGAGTAATAAGACAATTTCAATGATGTTCTACAAACATTCGCCATAAATGACAAATTGTCTATAGAAAAAAGCTGTTGATGGCATCAAATGTAACTAAAGTTTAAAAAAAAACTTTTGTAAAAAAAAACTTTTTTTTTAACAATGTCCATTAAAAACACAGCAGGACTTTTAAATAACTTAACTAAATAACAAGAACTGTTGTGGGCATAAAAGCAACAAACAAAAAAATGATTTTAAAATTAAAAAATATTTAAAACTGTCTTTTGTAATTTTACAATAAATAGTTTTTAATATAAAAAAATTATATTCAAATTATGCTAAACTGAAAGAACTAAATTTCGTAAAAAAAAATATATAAAAAAAAATTTTTTTTTAATTAAAAATTTTTGGTTTTAAAATGATTAACAATTGTTTACTATTTTCTTAAACAGCTATAGCTTAATATTTCTTCTTAGCATTCAGTTTAAATTTTGAAAATCCTATCAAAATTTATAAAGATATGAACAATTTTTCTGAACAACCTCCAAATTAATATTAATCATACGCACCGCTAGACCAATTTTGTGTTTGATTTGTTTTTTCTAAACTTAACATCAAGATAAATAAAAAAATATCCCTATAGAATTTTCAATGCCATAACTAAAGGGATTAATTAGTTATTTATATTGTTTCTGCAAACGTTTACATTGACAACCCAATAAGCGTTTAAATTTTATGAAAGCTTTCCATCTCTTTCTATAAAGTTCTTTCCTTAATTTCTTCTCTAGTTTAGTATTCACGCGATTTTAATAGTTTTGTCTTTAATATCATTAAAGTTATGATGCGTGTGGACGATACCAGTTATGATGTTTTAAAACTGCATAAAATACACATGATTTAATTTCCTTTCCTTATGCTTCGTTGTTTATAAAATTTTCTTTTTTTTTGTAGTCTTTTTCTATTTTTTTTAATGAACTTTTCAAATGTGCTTCAGCTGCAGTATGAATAACCATACATATACAAAATATTTTAATAAAATTTACTTTTAAAAAATATTTCAATATAACTTTTTCTACATTTAAAATTTTTAGGGCTTTTAATAGACTGATTCTATTACTATAACCACAACTGTATGTGGTATGTGGTTTTTTATAATTGTTTTTGTTTCTTCAATCTTTTTTGTTTTTCCTTTTGATAACCCTTGTTTACAATGTTAAATATTCATCAAAAGTACTTGTTTTTGTTGCAACTACTGCTACTGCACTTGGCTTTGTATATAAAAGTGCGTATGCAAAACATAAACACACCATTGCATACATATGTATAAATAAAATAGTTAAACCAGAGTTTAAATAAGAAGAGTGTGTGATGGATGGTTTGAGTGATGGTTGTTAGTGTGTGTGTGTGTGTGTGTGTGTGATTCAGTGAAATTATAGAAGTATGTATAAGGTTTTGCATATAAAAGGCAAAATAACAGTGAGAGGAGCAAAGGAGAGTTTAAAAAAAATAACTGTTATTTATTTATAAAGTGAATATACGTATGAAAATTTGAATGTTAATATGCAAATATGTTTGTGCTTGTTGTTGCTACTGTTAGTTGATTTGTTTTTGTTGTTGTTGTTATTAAGTCGATTTCTCATGTTTGTGGTAGTTTCTTGTTACGCTGTTGTTTAAAGTAAGTACTTTTCTACAAAAATAAACTCAAACATGAAATCATTTGCATTCTTTTTGAAAAATGTGGAATAATATTTGCAACAAATATAGAAGAGAATGAGGAACAAAAGTATGTAGTTTTCACTTGAATAAATATTAAATTAAGAGATAGCTAAGCTGCGTGGTATGAAGTCAATTCATTTTTAAATTACAAATATGTAAGTAAATGTAATTGGGGTTAAATTATCGTTTTTTATTTGTTGTACATACATATGTATATAAATAAGTGTTGCTTTTAAATATAAATACAATTAAATTAAACCTTTGATGTAAAAAAATTAGATTTCTTATTTATAAAGAAAAAAACGATTTTTATTTTTTTGTCGTAAACTTCTTTTTGAAAAACGATATACATATGTACATAGCTTCATACAAAGATATTTATAAACATACAAGTAGAGTTCGCACAGCTTTTTTTTATTGCCCTTCATTTGCTTATAAAATATTTCATTTGATAATTTTTTTAATATTGAATGCTGTATGAGTTAATATTCTTTAAAATTACCGACATTTATTACAACTTAAGTATTTTTCAATTATGCTGATTGTTATCTCTTTCTCTCTGCCTCTCTTATGACCGCATTTTTTTCAATTACTCTTGTCACATTATTAAAACACAAAAAATTAGGGGGGAATTTATAATAAAATTTCTTTGCAAAACTAAAACAAAGAATTTATATTTTGTAAAAAAGAAAAAAACAACAAACAATTCTGCAAAGATTACGATAGAAAACAACACTAATTATGAACTTTATCGTTGTAATAACAACAATAGTATTGCAAGGACAAAATGGCTGAAAGAGAATTAAAAGAATATGAAAAAAAAACTTATGCAAAACAACAACTTAATGTTAGTTGGGACACTTATACGAAAATTAAATGTTAAAAAAGTAAGTTGCAACAAAAAAAATATAATAAATTAAAGCTATAAAAATCATGGAAAAAATAAGTAACAATACTAAACAAGTTAAATAAAACAAGTAACGGAGTGCACAGAAAAAAAGTGTTGTAAATACAATTAATTTTTTTGTTAATACAATTAAAAGTTTAATTAAAACTCAACCAACAATAGAATTTGTAAATACAATAACGACGTTTGTAAGCTGATTGTTAACAGTCAAGTCAACAAAATTATTTGCATATTAACAAAACAAATTGTTAAATATAATGTTCCCAAGAGGTGGCATGACCTTCCTAATAATCCCAAGAGGTGCCTGACCTTCCTATGATGTTATACTTTTTTTCCTCTTTTTCACTTAATTTTTAAAACTCGAAAACCATGATGAAATTTTTTTGTCTTCGCCGGGATTTGAACCTGGGGTGCTTGGTTTTGTAGGCAAGCACATGAAACGTCGGCACATGAAACCAATTTTTCGTTTGTTTATTTTGTAAATTTCCAAATTTCCAAAAAACTAGTTGTTTTAAATTTTGACATCTTTTGTTTTTTTAAACGCCAACAAAATTTTTAATTGT
This sequence comes from Paykullia maculata, assembly GCA_003055125.1. Lineage (NCBI taxonomy): Eukaryota > Metazoa > Arthropoda > Insecta > Diptera > Rhinophoridae > Paykullia > Paykullia maculata. The sequence goes on from NDXZ01021111.1 coordinate 10,067, forward strand.
ATTAACAAAAAATTTGTTAAACCAATAAACTTCAACAAAAAATTTTGTTTACTTCAATTTGTCGATGTTTTTTTCTGTGTAAGTTAAGTAAAATTAGTTATTTTTAACGAAATAATAACCAGCGTTTAAAATGCTGCCGTCAACATGTATGGAAAAGCTGCTGTTTGCTATGCTGTTCATACATGTTGACGTTAGCATTTTAAACCCTGATAATAACAATTTAAAGAACAGAAACATGTTGGTCAAGTTATAAAATAAAAGATTTTGATTATTTCCTCTCTTATGTTTATCCTAAAAAATGGATTGATTTGGCGGTTATACGCAAACGAACAAGGTACGCGAACCTATACCTAAGACAGAGACGGTTTCTACTAATGAAGCTCTGATAGCGGATACATGTTTAAATTTGTGGCTACATTGCTAACAAGGAACCAGGGAATAAAATGGGACGGGGCAATTATGACCAATGAAATCAAATCCAGGGCTATTTTAAACTGCAAGAGGACTTTATTGTCCAACCTTATCTTATCTTGTTGTTAGTTTAATTTAAGAGAGAATTTACTGTTAAAATTTTTCTATATATTAAATTTAAAAATTTTAAATATCAAGATACAAGAGAGAATGTATGAATTATTTACATTGGAAAACCAACAGCTAGTGATCAGCTGATAAAATAAAATCATTACACCATAACATGGCGTCTTTTTTCGTGACAATTTTGTAAAGGCTCGATAATTTGAGAGAATAAATTTTTTTTTATTCTAATTTTTCTGTCTGTAAGACAAATTCCTGTTTTACAAGAGTTATTACATTTTAAATCACATAAATTTTATAATTTCACTAGTTATTGGAAATTTTAACCCAATAAAAAAAGCTTTAACTTTTTCCTCCCTTTTGTAGCCTGAATTTTGCAATTTCCAAATGGTTGTCGCTACATTTGTATTAAACTACTCTGATAGCATTTAGAGTGGAATACCTTTAGTGGATTATGGCTTTAAAAGCTTCTCTTTTTTCATTTATTTATTCCTACGTTATTTATTTGGTACATTGTATGTATGTACGTACGCCACATCAACTGTCATACTTTTGTGGAAGTAGCAAAATAGTTGTATAAACAAAAAAACAAAAGGATTTTTTGGCAAATTGTACAGATTTTGCAATTCAATTCACTCGCGGACAGGGTAAATAAAAATGATATGAAAACTAAAAAAAAAAAAAATTGTTTGGAAAAAAGTTTCCAACAAATAATATAATAAAACAATCATGGCTTCCATTCAAGACTTCACCTTTATCACAAAAACGCTACTCTATAACAGGTTGGAGATGATTGTCATGGGTTCCCACTAAAGTATGCAACTGTTTTTTTTTCCTACAAGTGATGACAAAAAATCGATTAACGTTAACAATATTTTTTTTTCAATGATACAAAGCTGTCAACATTCGACAAAGACAAAGTTTAGCGCCTATTCCAAACAGTTCTAAACATAATTGAGATAAAGATCCTTGCAATTATATACTGAAAGGATGCGTAAAATGTTTGAAATTCACTATTGTAAAAAGGGCACAATATGTCGGATTTTGTAGCACATATTTTTTCTACACCCTGTTGTATTATTCATCTTTGTGGCAGCCGAATATAAATTTCCACGATTATAATGCATTTTAAGCAGATGATTTGATGCAAAATATATATACTTTTTCTGCACAAACGATTATATTTGTAAATAATTTTTTCCTTGCAGGTAGAGCATTTCAAATACTTCATATACTTTTCAAATACACAAATTAGAAATCAAGTACTTCTAATGATGGAATAATTGAAGGGTAAAGAGATTACCAATATGTAGTTCATTGTTTTCTGTGTAGAAGACTTTATTGGAAGTTTTCAAAAACAAAAACTATTTTTTTTATTTTTAACGATTTTCAAATCATATGCCAGCACTTTACTCAACCACTATTAAAACAATGTTAAACCGAATAAGGAAAAATTTTCAATTCCAATTTAAAATTATTATGATTTTTTTCCATGGATTTTGTCTTCTTTTTAAAATAAGGACTCCCATCACAATTTAATTATTTATATATTTTTGTTGTATTTATTTCAAAATCCTAACCTTAATAAAGGTCAGTATTACTTTATTGCATTTATGAATCGATTACATTCATTTACAGTTAAGGATTTAATTTCGTTGTGTTATTTTGATAACATTTTTTATTTCCGTTATATTTAAATAAACTTCCGCTAGAATTTCAGCGGAAATCCTACCAATATTTGATTGTACACACAAGCGAGGTAAAAAAAGAGAATTTAAATAGTCATTAAGAGAAATAGATAACAAAACCACACTAAGAGGTAAATTAACTGATGTAAAAGAGAATTTAAATTCACAATCAAATCACTAGGTGAAGAGTAGGAGGCCACTCTGGCGAAGTAGGTGTTTAAAGATTTTGAAAGGCATCGCCTACTTTTCAATAAGTCCCTAAAGAAAAAATTTTTAATTGAATACAGTTGAAGATGTCGCTACGAACCAGAGGTGGACACCGCTTACGTAATTAGCGTATTAGAGCGTGCAAAATTGTGGTATTAAAAAAATTGGCGTGAGTGGGTGTAAATAAACTAAACAAAATCAGAAATATTCATTATTAAAATGATACAATATTTTTGGGCTATAACTTTTAAATGAATGAAAAGAAAATTGATTTGTTTTTTAATTGTTTATGGTTTCTGCAACACTTCTGGATTTCTTGGCAGATGTTCAACTTAAGGGGCTTCACATAAGCTGTGACGTGAGCAAAAAACCCATAGAAAAAAATTAACAACGTTTGTATTATTTATTTATAATAATAAATAATAATCTGCCGATAGGGTAATATATTTTGGGCCACCCTTTATTTCGCAAGCGTGAGTTTACGTAACTGCGAGTAAATTTCTTTCACTTACGTAAAACTATAAAATAAATTTTCTCGCATGAGAGAATTTTTTTACTAATATTTGTGCATGATAGTCAGCGAAGTTGCTCACGATTCTATCTCTACTCCAAATGGACGAATTTAAGCTGGAAGTATTTAATTTGACAGTAATTTGTGCAGTAAAAAAGAAAAGGTTATTTACAACTGGCAGGTTGGGGGTCAGTTAAACTAAAGGTCTACACAAAATGAAATGAGATTTTTGTATTGAACAAATTCCGTACAAAATATGGTCAGAATGTAATTGAACTTCGTCAACTGGAAACTTACTCTGATTCCTGAAAATGGAAATCGCTTTATTTTTCTGCGTGACGGGTTATATTTCCTGAATAAATTTTATTTTAAAAATAAAAAAAAACAAATTATGGGAAACTAGGAAAGTTAACCTCATTATATCAGCTGATACTTTCATCAATTTGTTTTCTTTACATAAAAAAAATTTAATAAAAAATCCTCTCCAAAGTGCAATCACCTTTTGAAGTTACACTTTGATTTAAAATAGTGACAACTTTCTGGACTACAACTCAAACTTGCTTGTCTTTAAGTTAATCTATGGTTACAGTTTTTTTCCTTATACATATTTCTATTCATGTACAAAAAATTAACAAGAGTTGTTATACAATTCATTTTTCCATTTAAAAACTACTTCATGAAATTTATAAAAAACATTTGGATAGAAAAAAAACCGAATAAAATAATATTGCGACTTTAAAAAGAAACACAAAACTTACAAACGTTCCAAAGGATATTCTTTATGAATGCAAATAAAATAATAAACTTGTGCAAGTACTCGAAGTTTTTATGGTCGTACAATTCCATTTATCAAAAGTATAGGAAAACATAATAATTTTTTTTTAATTCTGCACACAAATGGTTATTCAAATAATGACATTCTGTTTAAAGTAAACAACTGAAGCATGAATTTCCACACTAAATGAACAATAATTTTACTATTTTATTATGTTTAAACAAAAGTTAGTTTTTCTTGGTGGTTGAAATTGAACTAAAGGCCAAAATTCCACAAGTTAGGTTATGTGAAGAAGGATGAACTCCTTCCGTAGACAGCCTCAGTTTTTCGAAATTCACCCGTAAAATTCAATTCGGAATGTCCCGCATACATGAAGACATTTAATGCGTTTAAATTTATGAGGTTTAGCTATAGTTTGGCAGCCTTTGCCTCACTTTTGTAAACTTCAACTGCAATATTCCCCTCATATATCTGGGAGTCTTACCGAACCGTTTTTTGTTTATAAGTATTTGTGTTCATTCCTTTAAAAGTTATTATTTTGCTGTAATTTTAAGAAGTTTTGCAGATAGATCTTACTTAAACCTGGGCTTAACATTAACTGATTTAGCAAAACAACAGCCAAACATTAGTTTCTATGAGCTACATGAGCATGGTATAGTGTTAGTGTAGTTATGTATTGACAGAAGCATATTGAAGTCCAAACTGAGAATCCCCACCATTGTTCTAAAGAGTTTTAAGTCATTTGATATTAGAAAGTAAATTCTTCAATTCATGTATTAATAAAATAATAATTTAAACTCTTGCAATTTTAAATTACCCATCTGACCCCATTTTATTTATTTTTAGATGCTACAAACCGCCGTATCTCTAGTAGTCGATGATGGCAGACATTCGGAGGCTTTGGCTTTAGGACAATCCGAATTTTCGAATGGCAACCCTCAAAGGAGACGTCCTGGTAATCGAAAACGCAAACGAAGACCTCAACCTACGGCTGGCGAAGGTATTGAAAGTCCCACTGCCTCCAACTCACCGCCCTATTGGCGGGGTCAAGTTGAGGACGATAGGAAAGCCTTAGATGGGCCAGAAAACTTCACACCCATAAAACGGCAAGAAACTGAAGATGGGTTAAGACCCTCTCTACAGGCCTCCTTTAAACGTAGAAAACAACCAGCCATTAGAGAACCATTGGCGGCCTTAGAAAAAGAACAAAAACTCTACGAAATGAGAAATAAACCAGAAGCCTCTACAGATGAAAGTGTCAGCCTAAACTCGGCAAATCTCAAAAATATCCTTAAAAATAATGGAGGTTTAAGTTTAAGCGAAATATTGCAACAGAAAAATCTTTCACTCGATGATTTGCTAAAGGGTAAAAATAATGCTTTACAAGCTCTGCAAACAACAGCTACGGCACCTTTGGAAAAGGTTAATCATGCCAAGTATCCATCCTTTAAAGCGAACTACAAACCGAATGTGCCTACAACAGTTAAGCTGACGGAAGGCAGCAGCGAAGAGCGATCAAAGTTGAACGCTTTACATAGGCTAAAACTATTTGGCAGCTCTTCCAGGCCCTCGGGTTTACAAGTAGGTTTGGCCGATCATTTGACCACTCGCAAAAGGGAGGGTAATTTTTACAGCAGTACAAGTACAACTACGACCACAACAACCACTCTAAGGCCACCTACCACCAAAATTCCTTTGTACAAGAAAATCTTGCATCAAAGACCCACCCTGAAACCCACGTTTTTGCTAAAGAATACCGCCGTAATGGCCAGTGCCGAAACCACAAGAGTGATAACATCATGGGATAGTAAAGAGCAACCGGAAGATAAAGACTTTGAAGAGCCAGTGGAGATGACAGAAGAAGAAGAAGAAGATGGTGTACAGTCAGAAGATGAGGAAGATATTGTGGTGGAAATGCTGGAAATAGGCACTAAATTGCCGGCAATAACAGAAGCAACCACTTGGAAAATGGAAACAACTATGGCTCCTCCAACAACTCCCAGTTCCACCACCACTACAACCAGTTCCACAGCAAAACCCACTACTGAGAAAACAACAAACAGAGATTTAAGCACCTCCACAAGAAGAATGTTTATAAGCACTCGTGGTTCTGGTAGAACCACTTATCGCTTCAGTACTTCCACCTCGAGATCGGCTACGACAACATCTAGCACTAGCACCAGCACTACAACACCTTTACCCATTACAACCACCATTGCAACATCGACAACAACCGCCAGCAGCAGCACCATGAATTTAACACCCAAAGCCAATTTAAATCTCAACACCGACGATTTACGTGAACGTATACAGGAAACTTTACTTAAAAATCTCATCGAAAAAGAAGACTCTTTTAAGAAACCTTTAACGGCCGAAGAGAGAGGGAATGAGAATAACGATAATGATGATGATGATGAGGATGATTTAGAGAATTTCTTTGAAGAGACCATTAAACCAAAGTTTCCAAAATATTTTGAAACTTCCACCATCACCACAAGAATGAAACAATACACTCCGCCTGGTTTTTCCCATAGCAGCTCAGCAACCATAACTGCTAGTTTACCGGCAGCTAAACCCTCAAACATAGCTCCAGCCACCGAAACCCTTAATGTCATACCCGATTTCGATAATGTGGATGATCGCACTGATCTATTGGAGTTGATAGAAGATCGCAGATCTGGCAATAGACTTTTTAAGGTGTTGGAACAGCGTAATATGACTTTGGAGGAGCTCATCGAACATCGCAAACGTGGCTCTAGCCAATTGCATTTGGCCACCATTGTGGAGAGTCCCTCACGTTTGTATCCCGACAAAAAGGTTGTGCTGCAAGACAACATGGACATTGTAACGGCCTTTGAGAATTTTCCCCATTTCAATTTGCTCAATTTAAAAAGTGTTAAGCCGGATGATATTAAAACCGATTCGCAGGGTTCCAGTTATTTTACCTCCATCATAGACATAGAGCCCACCGATGAGGTGTACAAGAGTCGCAAGGGTGGTCAGGCCTTAACAGCAGTACTCGATAAAGGTGCGTCTAATTATATAAACAATCGTTTGGATCACAAACGCCAACTAAGGGGTTCACGTAAACACAGTGTTAACTCGCGGCCCTCTTGGCGCAATAGACGTCAGTAAATGTAATCAGTTTCAGTTTTTATTTAAATTTATGGTGAGCGCTGTTGCTGCTGGAGCGGTTGTCAAAAGATGGTGCTTACACATACATAACATTCATACATACGTATATGAAATATGTAGATACAAACATAAGAATAAAATTAAAACCTAAAAACAAAATTGGAAGATTGTAGATTTTAAACGCCAATCTTTGGAAGCCGCTTAAGCAGCAGTAGCACTACAACCCTTTGAATAGAAACAAGTAAGTTGTGGGAATGTATGTGGACTTTTGGAAGCTCTTCTTTTCCACTACTGTTTATTATTTTCATATTATTGGAAAATCTAAACCTCATATGTATTCCTTTTCTTTCTCTGCAGCTTCTTTAGTTCCCGATCGTTCTGAAAAATCTTTGGGTTTCTTTCCTTCATGGCAAACTTTAGCGCTGGCCTCTTTGGCTAAAACTAGCAACAACAACGACAATAAAGATGCTGCTAACAGACGTAACACCAATAACAGTCCCTTTTATTTACAGCAACCAAAAATGCTGCTTGAAAACAATTCCGATAACAGTGAGGATGTGGGTGAAGATGTCTATGACATTAAGGAGAATGAGCTAACACTTATAGGCCGCGATGACCATGATGACAGCGAAGACGACTATCAAGCCCATAATCCCATCCAGGCAGCAGTACGCCTGCCCGACCACACTGCAGAGGCAATCGAAAATGAAGTGGCCAGGGCGCATGATTTAGTAGATTTAGAATTGTCAGGACATGGCTTCAAACGGAGTCCTCAGGCTGCTGGGGCGTTGGCTCATAGTCATCGCCATGGTAGTTTCTATACAAATATGCCGCCCGGCATAAAGTCAGCCATAGTGGCCAGTGCCACTATTGTTTTAACAGCCCTGGTCACTTTTATGGTAATATTTGCGGTATGCAAATGGAAACAGCGCCGCCAGCGCATGTCCAACATAATGAAATCGTATAATGCCATGAAAAGCAAAATGCCCAGCATAGCAGCAACCACATCGTCGATTGGAGGTTTGGCTGCTGCCAGCGGCACAAATCCCAATTCCCACCATTCTTCTTTTAGAGAAATGCAAAATCTTTTAGGTGGCAGTGGTTTATCCATGGCGGCCACCATAACTACCACCTCAACCGGAGGGCCAAATACACCCCTACATACCAGCACCTCCTCTTCAACACCCTCAACACCGCCGCATGCGGCCTCCCAGACAACGACAATGTTGACGGGTAATTGTAAAAGTAAAAACCTCAACAACCTTTACAAACACAATTCCAACAATAGCAATAATTTGAGAAACAAAACCAATAGCAACAGCAGCAGCAACAGTTGTGGCCTTAAGCCTTTACAACGACAAAGTTCATTATTATTTGAGCGTTCATTGAACCAAACCCCCAACAATAACTCCCACTCACACTCACACAGCAACGATAAACCCACAAATCTGTCCATTTTAAGTGGCTGTAATTTGTTGGATCTGAAACGTAACAATAAGATGAGCGGTTCCACCACCTCCTTAAGTTTTTCGCTGACAAGTGGTCATAACATTTCCAATTCCCATTTAAACACGATGGATGCCAATTCACCCGAAGTGCAAGAATATTTATTTGATACTTTAAGAAATTCTTTTTAAACTTTATTTATAGAAATGTGATGTGAAAAATTAAGAGAATTGTTTTCTGTGGTATTTTTCCTTTAAATAAAAGACGAACAAAAAAAAAGAACTGCAACAATAATAACAAATAGAAACTTTAGCAAATTACATAAATTAAGAGAGAGTCAAAGGGAGAGAGAGAAACAAACAAAAAAAAGTTTGAACTTCTTAACTAAAAAAAGAAAAACTAACATCATAGTTTAGAGAAGGCAAAACATTAAAGAAGCACTATGTTTTAAAACAACGATGGACTCTCATATACTATTTTAATTTGCGGTCGTGTATGTAAAGCAGCTGAAAAAAACAGTATTTGTTTTGTTATTGTAACTTTATTTTAAATTTTTTTTTGTAAAGTTTATTAAATTCAATTAAATGTTTTTAATTTTATTTTTCATTTATAACTATTAATTCTCTTATTTAAAATTGTTTTGTTTTAACAAAATTCTCTAATAAATTTTTTTAGAGAAAATATATTTTTCGTTAGAAGAATTGTTGATAATTGTTACTTTTTAAAATTATGTTTTAATAAATTATTTAAAAGAAAATTTTTAAAGAGTTTTATTTTAAGAATTAATAATTTTCGTTAAGGAAAATTCCAAATACAAAGAATTATTAATATTTTATTTTTTAGTTCAAAAAATGATTAATCAAATATTTTTAAGAAACAGATTGGAAAAAAATTATTGAAAATTCAATGAAACAAGAAATTTTATAAAAAAGTCTTAAAAATAGAAAAAAAAATTTTTTTAAATTCTTTTAAAAGAGGAAAATTTATTAAAAATGTTTTTAAGAAAGAGTTTAAATATTTTTACTTCAAGAATGATAAAAACAAGATTACGGATTACGCATGTTTCTCTCTGTTTACAAAAATCAGCTGTTTAATGTTTGACGTCACAAAGGCAGAAAAATAATAAAACTACAGGTAAAAATTGTAAATTTCATAGAGTTTTTTTTTAAAAAAGTAAATAAAAGAAGTGCTAAAAGTTTTATATTTTAAACAATTGGAAAACTTATGTTAGTGTTTTTAAATATCATGATGTGTAAAAGCAAGCATTTTTAAACCAAATAATAACGAAGGCTTGCTTATTATCGAAGGTTTTTTTAAAAAACACATGAAATTGGCCCAAAATATAAGTTTTTCTTTAGAGCAAAAATTAATAAAGAAAATGAGGTTTAATTTTAAAAAAATATTTCTTTTTTATTTTATTTTTTTTTTATAAAATTGGCTTAAAAACGGTAATTTTTCATATGCCTCATTTCTAACACCGGGATTATTTGTCAATAACTTTTAAAACAACGAATAAATTTTACTTGAATTTTCTATGAAAATACTTCTAAATTTTCATTTAAATTTCATTAAAAAAAGTTTTTTTTTTTTAGTAATTTCTACTTTTATTTTCCTTTAACTCATACAAACCACACCATTTGTTAACGTTTTGCTTTTGTTTTTATTGAGAGCGCGACTTTTGTGACGTAGATGCGCAGAGGGAAAAACTTTTTTACAACCGGAATGCGTAATCTTGTTTTTACTTTAGAAGAGAAGTTTTCTGTTAAATTCTCTTTGTTTAAAGATTTCTGTTTATTTTCTGGGGCTAAATTCTCGCATTCAATAGTGTTAGAAATTGAAAGAATTCTTATTAGAACTCCTTCCTAGACCCAAAGCAAAGAAAACTCGCACATTCGAGTAAAATTTATATTAATTTTTGATTTAATTGACTATTTTTAATTTGTGGATGTTTTATTTATTAAGAAAATTTTGAATTAATTCTATTTTTTTAGAAAAGAATTGGCTAATGCCGTAATTTGGCCCCTGCTTTTCGTTAAGATATTTTTTGATTAATTTTATTTTGATACAATTTAAAAAAAAATGTTTATTATAAAATTAAAACAAAGAATTTTACGATAAATTTTCTTAAGACAACATTTAAAGAATTTCGATAGATTTTTCTTTTTGAAGAAAATTTTATTTTTCTTTAAAAATACTTTCGTTTTTTTTTAACAATTTAAAGAAATATTTTATTTAATCTAGTTTTTTTTAAACCTTTTCAATAAATTATTTTTTTAAGAGAAATTTTGTAAATTTCCACCTTTAACTAAAATATGTATATTTTTATATGGAATTTTCTTTAATTTGTTTCTCCTATTAAAACATGTATTTTAAAAAAAATGTATAAAAAATCTTTGATCATTTCTGTCTAAAACGATTTTGACGATTTAAATTAGACATAACTTAATTGACAACCTAAATAGAAAAATAAATAAGTTTTGATAAATGCCTTTTGTATAGAGAATTTTTTTTATACTCTTTATTCTTTTTTAAAAAAAAGAGGGAAAAAAGAGCATATTCTGTAGCAAATATTTTAAAATGTTTTTTAAGGAAAAGAGTGTAAAACTGTCGATTAGTTTTCATTATAAATTCATTCAAATAACAAATTTGTATTAAATTGGTATTAATTGGTGTTGCCAGATTAAAAACAAGTTATTGTTGGAATTTTTTTTTCCTATTTAAAGAAATAAAATAATGCTTCCCAAAAAATTAATTTTTTCATTGAACTATGATGTAGTTTTAGTATTGAAACTAATGAAAATTTTAAAATAAACAAAAATAAAAAATTAAAAAAACACAAAAAATAAAGGGGTTTCCAAACAAAAACTTAAAACAAGCAAACCAAACATAAGTATATACATACATACATACATATGTATGTACTTCAATTTCATTTTAATATCATTTTACTTGTTTCAAATTAAAAATTGTAATAAAAAAATGTAAACATTCGCACACCAAAACATTATTTCATAAAGAAATGTTTTTTCGAGACAATAATCTATCGAAAATTTGTAAAGAAAAAAATTTATAAAATAAAAATTATGACAAAAACAGCATATACACTTTTAAACTATGAAATTCGAGTTTAAATTACTGTTAAATGTTAAATTATTTATTTTCAACTACATATTTATGTATTTGTTTTTATTGTTAATTATCTGACCGATTCACAAGCTGTGTTGTATAATTGTATCGGTGTATGGCCCAATTTAGATGATGAATTAAATTCATGAATAAAATTCATGAAGTTTTTTTTCGTTGGCGAGCGGGGTAGAGAAGAAAGAGGTGTAGAAAAAACATCACGATTTCTGTTTTCAATGATTTTTTTTTGTGTTTCTTTGTATATAAACTGGGCCTATGTATGTCTGTAGTAAGAATTTTTAATCCTTCCTATTCCGCATTTCGATTACGTTTCCGCATTTAATTACGCAAGTACGGATATAATACCTAACAAAAACTGAATCGTAAGAAAAAGAAGTCTAAGAGTATGTATTTTAAAAGTTCTTATAATTTAAAAGTGTGATATATTGAGAATATTATTATTTTATTTTAAAAATTTCAAATTATAAGAACTTTAAGCCAAAATAAAATTCATTAATAAATTTATAATAAACAAAATCAATTGATAATTAAAATTTGACTATTTTTATAAAACGTTAAATTTCGTGAAACAAAACAGTGCAATAAACAACTTACAAAAACCTACCTACGCTCGTAATGCAGAATACACACAATCGTAAAAAATTGCAACGAAACGGAACAAAGAATATCAATCAAGGCGAATTTATATCAGGTGGCCTCAGTCAATCAGCTGATTACTTTTTTTAACTACGTAACTGTTAAACTCTATACATAAAAAAGAATTTCCTTTCTTTTCCTTTTAAGCTAAATGTCAAACTTCATATAAAAAGATGGATTAAAAAAGTCCTCTCCGAATTGAGGCCAATGATTCAATGTTGCCAAACGGAGAAAATGTCAATTCGAATCAAAATGCGGAAAAACGAATATTTTTGTTTATTTTCTAAAATTTAGTATGAAAAGTATTTTTATTATACAACACACAACAATAGAACAGAGATTGTGAGTTGAGCAATTATTTGTTTTTTTTTAAACATTAATTTCAACATTAAACCCCCATATTCATAAATAGTTTATACAATTTTTTTTTAAAGGTTTCTAAAACAAGTTTTGCATTAAAGTTTTGTTAAAGAAAGCTTTGTTTAATACATTTTAAAATTGATTATGAATTTGGGTAAATAACAAAAAAATTTTAATTTTAATAAAAATGTAGAAATACTTAATAAGAAAACGAATCAATTAACAGAAAACGAATAAAATAAAAAGCAAATATAAATAATAATAAAATATAAAAATATAATACATACATACATACATACATACATATATTACACTCATGATTACATTTAATGTAGTTTAAAGACAAAAGAAAAGCAAAAACAAGAAAATTTTAAATAAAAAAACATAAAAAATACAACAAGATTATTGTTTTAAATGGGAAAATAGAAAAGGTTTAAAAAGTTGCAATAATTTATTAATCATTTGAATAATAAATTAAAAAAAAAAAACAAAATCCATAAGCAAGGAGGTCAATACACTAAGAAGGGATTTTTGGAAATTCAAATATTTAGGGGGTAAAAAAAGGGAAAATCGGTAACTTTATATGTATCTTCTAAACCAAATAAGATACAAACAAAATTTAAAAATAGCATTGTATTCCATTCAAAAAATAAGTGTCTGTCACTTTCTTTCAAATTCGAGGGCCTAGGGGATAAAAACGGATAAAAATTATATTTTGGTACTTTTTTGGGGCCCTTTGAACTACTAAACCAATGAACATAGAAATTTATTTTAAACTGCATTCGTCATATCTCCAAAAAAAATATGAATACGTTTTTGGTACTTTTTGAAAATTCAAACTTATAGGAAAAAATTTTGTATTAATTTTTGGTACTTTTTAAAAAAAATATTTTTTTTTTTTGAATTTTAATAGAATTCATGAAAAGGTTCACTTAAGCTTCTACTACAATTTAGACAACTTTTTAAGAAAAAAAATATTCACACTAGAATGGAAACTAAAAAAGTACCAAAAAGTGGGAAAACCGGGAAAACGCGTTTTAGAGTTAATTACTGGGCCAATTTGGTAAAAATTTAAAACACGGATTTCTTCAGACATAAAAAGTAAAATGATGTAATAAAATTTGAATGGCAATAATAATGGAGGTAAGAGAAAGGGTAAAATTCGGGCAAACGGGGACGAAAATTTTTTTTTTCAATTTTAAGGGTATTTTTTTACATTTTTTGAGTTTATAAGTCTAGAAACGCAAAATAAAGGTCTATCGCTCCTCCGTCATGCACATGTTCCTATAGTCACGTACGTAGCGCATGTATCTGGCCAGATACACTATGCATTTCAGTACATTTATATGAAAAATATGCTATTTTAGTGATAATATTACATTGTTATATTGTTATCACGCCAAGCAGATATATATTTTCTTTTTTTTTTTGTTTGTTCTTAGTACATGCTAAACCACCTACCCGTGCAAAAAAAATTTTAATGAGAAATAAAACAAGAAAAATTGTATTTTTGTGTTTAATTTCAAAAAAATAGTTGTTATAAAGTTCATTTCAATTAAATTTAGTAGTTATAAAGTAAGTTTTAACTAATTCTAAATTAAAAAAGTCTTACACAGCTTCAGGTAAGCAACTTAAACATGTATACTCTGATTTCGAATGTTTTAGGCATACCGGATTCGAGCACTTGGAACAAAAAAAACGAGTTAGTCGGCGATTACACGGAGATGAATTTTTTTTTTCGAATAAATAAAAATTCTTCCGTAAATTAGTGACTGTACCTTTCAAAGTTCACTATGCAACGGAAAAATAATAATAAATTACAGTACTCTTCATACAAAATGTATGTGTATCTGGCCAGATACATGCGCTACGTATACGATGTATAGATGAAAAATCCATAAAATTTTGTTTGTTGTTCTCTTTTTTTAATGTGTTTTTTCATAAAACGATACCTAACAATATTTGTAGAGGGTACCTGGAGACTCAAACCCCTAGCTAAATTAGAAATATATTTAAATCACAGGTAAATTCGTAAAATATCTGGCCAGATACATGTGCATGACGGAGGGTTAATTTAGTTTTTTGTCTTATTTATCAAACTTCTTATGAATGTTAAGAAAGGTATACCTATTTGGTATAAAAAAAAAAACATTTAAAAGTTGTTCAATCAAGCGCCAATTTAACAATATTTGACAGGTAAATTTTACTTATATTTAGCAGAATTTTAGTATGTACAAGGGTTATATCAAATAAAATCAATCAACTGATTGACCGTTTCGCAAAATTTTAACTCGGTTCAGCCATTAGGTTGCAAAATATATCGAATTGAAATTTCGAAAAACTAACAAAAATGTACTAAAATAGGTTTACAAAACTATATATATGTTTTGAACTACATATATTGGTCTTATTTAACAGGCAATAGAAATTTCTTTTAAATGGTGTGTAAAACTTATTTTTCTTAATGATGGACCCCTTTTCTTATTTGCCATTAAGTGGCACTTTATTTTAAAAAAATGGATGCACATAGGTACATAACAGTACTTTACAAATTTTAACTGTTGTTGATTACATATTTTATGCAGATTTCAAATATATAAGTCAAATATTTTTATCAGCTCTAGTTTTGGAGATATCGCGTTATGTCAAAAATAATGCAGTTGCATGTTGCATGCATCTTGATATAACTAGAGAACAGTTTGTCCTATTCAGTGAGATGAAAAATACAAAATTCGACAACAAATTTGTGTATCTTGAATCTATTCTTACATTGTTAATAAATTTGCTCAGTATTTTTAGAGATATCGGGAAACTTGTGCCAAAAAAAAAATTTATATAAAATTTGTTTTTAAAAAATTCGCTAAAAAATAAAAATTCAACAAAGAAATAATTTTTTTGTTCAGTAGCATATGGTCAGGTATATTTAAAACAAATTAAGCGATCGAAGTTTGAAATTGAAGTACCTACAACTTTTGATTTTATATACAATTTTGTAACAGAACTTATTTTAAAAATGTTGTGATATGTAGTTATAACAACCTTATTTGAAATTATGTACTCTAGTTAGATTTTGTTTTAAATACATAATAAAATCAAAAGTTGTACACCAATTTCAGTAAAGAATGGCTCAATTTGTTTTAAATATACATACCTACGTACCTTCATACTTTACAGTATGCTACTGGACAAAAAGTTATTTTTGTTTCTAATTCATCTAAAATAAAAAATACAGTAAAAATTCTCAAAATTAAAAAAGGCATTCTTCTTGGTGCCAATATATAATACTTATTCGCATTACTGTAGTTCCGCAGAAAATATCTATATTGAATTGAATTCACAATTACCTGTGCACAGCCGACGGTGCACACGGCACTTAAGGTGTTAAATGTTTTAATTAAAAAATTTTATACAAGAGTATTTCGGACTCTTAGGCTGTTCTTAAAGTATTTTAAAACTGAAAACAACAAATTATTTATTTAAAACAAAGAAGAAAATTAAAAAACGTCTTATTCTAGAAAAAACACTACATTTGGTTGTTAATATATTATATATTAATGTACATAATAATCTTAAAATATTATGATCTGAAAGCGAAAAATACCTACATACATACATATGTATATAAATTACAATTTTTTCTATCGCTTCCAATTTATGCAACAATAAAACATTAATGTACGTACTTACATACAGACATGCTTATCACTTCCTTTTCCGTCAAAGTATTTAATTTACTAATTTTTTTTTTGAAACTACACATTTTTATACATACATACATATGTACATGTGTAAAAGCTAAGCTCTTAAAAAATTAAGCTTTGAATAGGTAAAAAGCTTTTTATAACTTTTGCACTGGCTTAGCAGGCGTTTACACCTTTACACATATTTTTCTAACACATCTACACACACACATATATACTTTGCATGAACGCAACGAACGACCGCACAAAAGAAAACAACGACCGGCATCAAAATAAAAAACTAATTTTCCTAAAATTTAAACTCTTTTTTTCTTACATTTATTAACAACTTTTAAACTACATTTTTGCACAAACACACACTTTAATCTTAATTTTTAATTACAGTTAACAACATTAACATATTCTTAACTATTCCTAACAAAATTATGAATTGTAAAATACACTTGCTGCGAACAACCGAACCGTATGAAATTTGCGCGCAAACTAAATTTAATAATGCTTCTAATCAGTGTTGCCAGTTTTTTTGAGCTTTCTCGCCAAATAGGCTACCATATCTATGTAGCGAAGATTGGAATTGATGTACAAATTTTGATTTTATATAAAATCATTTTAAAAATTTTGTGATGTTTTGAAATTATGTTCTCTAGTTAGGTTTTATTTTAAATAATAAAATCAAAAGTTGTACACCAATTTCACTGAATAAAAAATTATTTCTTTATTATACCTACATATCACAAAATTTTTAAAATGGGTTCTATTACAAAGTTAAGTTTGAGAGAGACATAAAAAAAGAAAATCTCAATAACAAAATTTATAATAAAATATTATCCCCGGAACTCCCAAGCAAAAAAAAGGGGTGTTCCCAAAAAAAATCCCCTGGGGATTTTCACTAAAATCTTATACCCAGGAACAAACAAAAATCCCCTATTTGTGGACGAATTCCCAAAACTGAGAACTCTGTTGAGCACCACAAAAACATTAGCACTTAATCAGCTGATTATTTTTTTTCGTCACGATGTCAAACTCCATACATAAAAAATAATTTTCTCTCTCTTCTTCGTCACGATAATGTCAAACTTCATATAAAAAAAATTGATAAAAAAATCCTCTCCGAACTGAGGCCACCTGATATTAATTCGCCTTGCTTGAACCCTTTTTTTTAAAGGAAATTATATATGTATAACAATTTTTCAAAATTTCAATACCTATCATAATTATTTTTAAAAGGAAAACAGACACAACTTCAAATTTCGCTCTTTCACATAATAGATGTATCAGGCTTTTCAATTTTAAATATATTTTCATTAAACATTTTTATTTTTGTATTAACTATTAACTTACCTTAACAAATCATAATTGAAAACCTCCCTAAACCCCTTAAAGGGCATGGCATTTTCGGGCCAATAATAGATGTTCACATAAAAACGAGCGATTATTTGGCACAATTTTAAAGCTGACGATAAGGCATTTGATCCTTTCAGTTCGGACATTTCCTTAACTGTATAATAGAGAACTGTACTATAACTATTGGGCAATAAACTTATGTAGGATTTCCAAAACGAATCGGGATTAAGAGATTCCACCATTAATGTAAAGGCCAAGCGCATGTTAGAAAACTTAAAGTATTTCAGTACAAATTCATTTTTTAAATTTTCTTCTGACATAATCAATTGGCGGGGTATACTAAAGATTAGTTCATCTTTTTTAATATCGCGCGTGGCAACCAGGCCCAAATCGTAATCGGGAAACTTTTGTATCTCTAAGCCATCATAGTGAATACCATTGTCTTTGGCCCATTGATAGAACTTTTCAATATTGGCCAGACGATTAACACTACTAGTAGAGGCATCCTTTCGTTTACGCTGCAGAGGAGCTTCTAGCTCTTGTATACTCTGTAAAACGCTCTGTATATTTATATACTGTTGCCATTCATCCTTGGGACTAGAGCAATTTTCGAATATGCCCTCTTTAACTAATTGGGCAACTAGATTCTTTAATTGGGTCATATCCTTGGCGGAAAGTTTAGGCCGATTAATTCCCTCAGTTTGTGACTTGTTGCCTTTACTCTGATTGTTGCTGCTGTTGTTTTTGTTGTTGTGTTTATTCTTATTGTGTTTTTTGTTATTTTGACGTTTATCCATCTTTTTTTTATAAATCTATACTTTCTTTAGTAATTTCTATCTTAAGGCAATTATTACTTTCTCAATTTGTTTTTATCTTTTTAATTATTGTTTTTTATCTTTATATTATTATTTATAACTTGTGTTCACCGGTTACTATTTTTGTTTCAATTATAGAATGTCAAGAATTTTTAGCCAAACACAAAAAAGGTACCAAAAATGGTAATTGCACGTGTGTTCAAAGCTGCCAGATAATTAAAAAAAAAACAAAAAACGTCCAAATATAAAAAATTACTATAAATAAACTATTTGGTAAATTATACATTATTTTACGAACAATTATATATTTTTAATATTTTATTTGGATGATAACAACTTGTTTAACAAAATAAAATAGCTGTCTTAAGAGTCTCGGCATCCAGTTGTGTTAAACACCAATAACTTGTATGTTACATATAGAACTTTTTACATTCGTTATATACGTTATAAACCGTAATATGTACAAAATTATGTAAATAAAAACAATACAGCAAAGTCGTCAACATTACCAGGTATCAGACCACATAATGTTAAAATATTTTTTGATCATATACTGTACAAAAGTCACAAAGTTTTAATATTAATATACATATGTATGTTTTTTATATAACAGATAAGATTAAGCTTTATATATATGTATCTAAATCTAGATATATAGATATTTTTTGTAGTAATCTGTAAAAACTAATTTTGCGTATATTTTTTTAAATTTTTCTAGAGTATAATACATATATACAAGTTATACATTATTTAATTAATTATGGTTGTTGCAAATTTTAACAAACAGTCTCTAATCATTAATAAATAATTTTTTTAAACAGGTTTCCTCAAAAAGTGCTGCAAAGTTTTTGTTTGTCTCAAAATACAACACTGCCATTAACTCACCTCTTCAAATGAAAATCACCTCTGTTCCGTGAACGAATCATTCTTATTCTGTCATTTTTCACGTACAAATCGATATGTTTTAACGCGATAAAAAAAACATTTTTTTAATTTAAACGCTTGCAAAATTAAAAAAAATACTTGCTTAAAGCTATAAAGGGTAAACACACAATAAAAGTTTAATGAATTCAAGTGTTTGTAACATAAAGATCAAAAAACATTTGCGTTGAAAAATTCTTTAACAATAAAAAGTGCAATCAATGCATATTATGTACAAAACATGTTTGCTCTTTCTCTCTCACGAGTTGCTTAAGTGGTAAATAGCTTTCTAAAGTGTCAAAACAGATTTATATGATTGAAAAAGTGGGCGGTTTGTGATAAATGGTGGTGTTTTTTCTTATGTTTTTAATCAGTGTATTTTATACATCTATTTGTTTATGTGGCATACGTGGAAGCTTTATTTCTAAATTAAATAAAGGGAAGTTAAAAAGATTGCAATCAAATATTTGGAGGTTTCCGTGCTGTTAATTATTAATAGTTGAAATTATAAAATATTGAAATATTGTTGAATAATTAATTATGTGTTATTATAAAAAAAAAACAAATATCGCTATTAAATAATGGATGACTAAATGAGGTGAATTTTGTTTTCAATATAATTTTTTTGTTTATTTCATGCATTTTAAACAAAATTACTCTAAAAAAAACAAATGTTTCAATTGGTATATCAATATGTTTTTCTGTAAATTCCAACGTTTTCCAACACTATTCAAGTGGTCAACTTCCAAAAAGTATTAAAACTTCTACGCTATAAAAATCGCAAAAGTATAACCAGACAAGTTTATTTTAATTAATTAAGTTTTAAGGTTAAGAAGGCTTGCTTATTTTTATCCTGAACTTCTTTTAAGTACATACCTACCATTATTATTAATGCCTAATAAAATAGTGACAAGTCTAATTCCAGCTTTAATGCTTCACTGTAAGACTTTGAAACATTGTACGCTTCGAAATATTTTATTTCTTTCAATCCCCTTTGGCAAA
Organism: Paykullia maculata; assembly: GCA_003055125.1. NCBI lineage: Eukaryota > Metazoa > Arthropoda > Insecta > Diptera > Rhinophoridae > Paykullia > Paykullia maculata. Next base: position 30,286 of record NDXZ01021111.1, read on the forward strand.
GCAGAATTTAGAAGTATTTTTAATTAAGTTGATTTTGTTGTGTGTTTCATATAACTGGCAAGTGTTTCAAAGACGTTGTCTTCATAAAAACTTCAAACCCTCCCTCACTGCCTTATTTATAAACGATTTATAAATTTATCAAAGATTTATAAAACGAATTTTTCATAAAATATTTAGGTAATTATATATTGAAGAAAGTTAATGGCTTTTAATACAAAGCAAATCAGTTTTTAAGAACGGACTCTATAAAATAAAAATAAAATACCTATAGGTATCAGCCTATTTTTCTTATTGTAGAAGATAAGTTTAATAATAAAAATATTTATTTTTCATTTATAATGTTTCAATAACATTCCTAAATTTGAAATATCATTAAACGCGACAACTAGGGTTAAAAGCTAAAAAAAAGTTTTAGAGACTTGCGAATAAAATATTTTAAAGCTATTTAATCATTTGACAACACTGGCTGTCAGATAGTTAAAACTCACCACTACATCTATTTATCTTATATTTTCTTTGCTAACGATATTTGCCGATGTAAAAAACGACAGTCATTTTTAGTTTTGTCTTGCAAGCGGCGTTAATTTATTTAATTTGTGTGTCTAAATTATAACATAAAAAAATTTAATTTTAAGTTATTTACAATAGAAGCATACGTAGTTGTTTTATATAAACCAAGAAAGTGTAAACAAGTATTTTTTATAATACATACCTACCTGAAATAAGAATTATTAAAAAAGACCGAGTTTTCTAAAAAAAGCATTTATATTATACTAAATTATTTAAAAGATTAAATAATATCTAGATAATAATTTATTGAATTAGGGTTTTCTTTTTGTATAAATGTTTATTCTTTTATTGGTGGTTTTCAATTTTTCTTTTAACATTGGTCATTTAACATTAAAGAAAGCAAATATTTCTTGTAATTAAAATAATAATTCACCTGTGTGTGTGATGAAAAATTCACATAAAAAATTATTAAAGAAAAGTGCGAGTTACAAAAACAATATAAAAAACACAAAAGATCAGTAAAGCAGAACAAATTAGAGAATAACCAACTATTAAGTCACATTAATGCAAACCCATGTATTGGAAACCAAAAGAGCGAGTGAGATAGAGTATTAAAACACGTATTTGTATATTTGTGTTTTTAGTGTCAATCACTGATTTTTTCTTCTACTTCTTTTTTAATAAGATTACATTATCTCTTATTGACGTTCAAGCAATAAATACAACAACAAAACTTATAAGAAAATAAAAGGAAAACAAACAAGAAAACTTTTACATACATTTGCAGTGTTGCATATCTGTACGTCAACTTTTTCATAGAGTGAATTTCAGAAGGTGCACAAAATGACTCAAATTTTACCAATACGCTTTCAGGAGCATTTACAGGTAAGTTTTTTAAAATATTTGTTTTATTTTTTTTTAAGATCATCTTAGTTGAAGAACATTTTTTTTTAAAAAGCGAGTGTTAACACCCCCTTTTTTAGAAAAAAATATCTATGTTTTCGCCTGATTAGCTTGTCGCCGACTTATCCTAATACATAGTACATTTGTTTTTTAACAATCTCTAATTGTATTATTTAAAAATTATCTAAATTAAACTTGGTACATACATAAGTAATATGTATGTATGTGTACATTCATTCATACGTACATATATAAAAATCTGAAATAAATTATCATACAAACTAAGTATGATGAGTCATTTGCCGAAAAATGTTCAGTGTAGATATTATTTAAGCTTAAACATTTTGGAAAAAAATCTAAGATTAAAGAAAAATAGGACATAGGAAAACGTAGCAAAATTATACTGGTTTAATAATTGAGGAAATTTATACTGGTTAAGAGGCCTGCTTTAAACTGCGGAATGTAGGTTACCTGTAAATGTCATGTAAAATTTTTTTTTAAAGAAAGTCGAGTAATAATACACATTTACGTTACATATAATTATCGGGTATTTGTTAAACAAAATATACCTACCTATGTATATGTATGTAGAAAGATACGAAATTATAAGTTAATAAAATTCTTTCTTGATAACATGACTGACATTATATTAAAATGTGTTTCTCCTCTTATTATCTATTTTTAGCCAGACGACAAATAACTATAGAAATACTCTACTGATATTTTTGACCTAAAATTTGGCCTAAATTAAAAAATTATGCTACTTTTGCGATATTTTCTTAGTTACTAGTTAATTCAAAAAGTTCGGCTTTTTGTGTTTGGCACTTACATATGTACATTTTTTTTGTGCTTGCACTATTTTTTTTATATTTTTTGTTGTAACGTCTACAAGAATGTAAATTATTTGTTAATCATAATTTATTTCTTATTACATACTTTCTGTTGTTCTTTTGTAGTCTTCTTTTAACCACAATTCAGTATTCAATTGAAAAAACTGGTTTTAAAACTTGTGAAATAAGCAACACGATGTGTAAATTAACACAAAAAAACCAACATTTTGAAAATTACAAAAAAAAAAAAATGAAATTAAAGTTTTCTAATAAGCCAACCATGCTAAACTCCAATAAGAAAGTGAAAATTTTTAAAGAGCCAAAAAAGTTTTGGCGAAGGATATTCAACCCGTTTAAATAATTAACATTTCCTTTGCTTGCAAGTTCTTATTTGCTAATAATGATGCTTTCCACAAAAGAGTTACAAAATGATAAAATAAAGTTTTTATGACTTTCGCAACTGCTTTAATTTCTACTAAAATGTATTATTGATCTTCTTGTTTATAATTTAAATATACTAACGAAAAACTACCAAAACATTTTTGTTGTCGAAAACGTTTATTTGTTAAAGGTTTAGTTTTATAATTTTCCAACAATAAAATGTATGGGGAATTTAAAGAGTAACAGTTATGGAATGCGTTATGAATTTATGTTTTGTACTAACTAGTGAGAAAGTTTAAAGTATATTATGGAATGCACATGTTTATGTATGTAACTTAGTGTTTATGCGCCAGTGATGTTAAGATTTATGGCATATAAACCAGTATTTCAGGTGCTAGATTTTTTTTAATAATTTAAATATTTATATTTCAAAAACGGGAATGCAAAGTTACAAGTTTTATACAAATTTTAAATAACTACTCATGTGACTGTCTTACAAACACAAACTTACTGCCTGTCTTTATAAAATTAAAACAAAGTTGAATATAAAATCTTGCATGACGTTTTGTTTTAATTTTATAAAAACAGACAGTTATTGTTAACATTTTACACTTTTAATGACACTGTGATTGATTATTGAAAACAAATAAATTGGATATAGAATGACACAATGACCAAAAGAAATTAAATTCTTTAGAAAGACCATTTAACTTCAACTTTCAATTTAAGATTGTATTTACTACTCCCTATCCGTCACCAAACCCCTACAGTTTGCACGCACTCCTAATGGATTCAATATATTTTTTTAGACATAAATGTACATACATATGTACATATGTATGTTTGGAGGTACATCCATATGTATGTAGACATAGTGATAAAATGTATTTTAATATAGCAATAAAACAAATAAATAAAAATGTCCAGTAATACACAAATCAAATGTCCAGACAAAGTAAGACATGACAGACAAAAAGTTCATGAACCAAATTTGTCACTTTGTCAATTAATATTAATTGAAAACATTTTTTAAACAGTAGCA
>NDXZ01021112.1:0-10341 GCA_003055125.1 Paykullia maculata
TAAGAATTCTTTTTTTGCTCAGATTAATTTGTGTATAACATGTATAACATTGTTTTAATCATGTCACTGTTCATATAAAATGTTGTCTATTTGAATTTATAAATATTTTTCCCACATTTTATTATTTAATTATGCAAAAGAGTTTGTTTTCAAATTAAAATATGTGTTTTTCTAATAGTGCATAAAATATATGATCTAGTAAATTTATATAACCAACACATGTATGTTCATCTAACGCGTATACAATAATAAATACTCTCTAAGACTTAGTTTTAACTTTATATTTTAATAAGAGTTCTGATTTGCTCTAATACTAAATTAAAAAAAAATTTTTTTTAATAAAAGTACTAAGATTCCTTCTTACATTTCTTCGATTTTCTTAATTCAAGTATAAGAAAAGTTCAAAGCGTTTAACTAAGATTTTTTCGTCACAATAACATCGGCTTTTTTTTTTTGTCTGTCAAATTATCACTTTTTAGGCTGGCAACATTATACAATTTCAACTGGAATTAGTTGTTATTTGTAATACCAAAAAAAAATTAAGTTGTTTCAAAGTTAAGTTGGTTTAGCTTTAAATTAACTTAATGTTAATCTCTTAAATAGTTTATAAAAAAATTTCTCTTTCTTTTAATAACAATATTTGACAAATTTTACAAACGAGTTTTATAAGTTCTTAACTTGTAAAAAATAATTTAAGTTATTTAAAAATAAGTTATCTAAATAGAAAATAGAAAATAAAAAATGAAAAAAAAATTATAATTTCTGAATATTTTTCATAAATTTCTTTATCGTTAAAAGTTTTTAACAAATTCTCTTTGTAAAAAAAAAATCTGGCAAAGTTTAAACTTCCAAAAATTTTTTAAATTAATTATTGGTTTACTGCTAAACAAAATTTCGTTTAACGAACCCATTAATAAAACATGTTTTCTATTGAAGATTTCCTATTAAGAACTTATTTATTTTTTTCAATATCATCTTATGTGTACACAAACCTTGCTAATTGGTGGTATTAATAGTACGACAGGCAATATTTTCCGTTTTATTGATCGGCTCGAATATAATTTTCAATTATATCGTAATATTAAATAAGTAATTAAAGACATTTTCCATTCGTAAAATTTTAGTAAATTTCCTGTTAATCTATTAATTTATTTATGGTTGTTAGAATCCCTAGTTTAATATAAATATCATGATTTAATTATGACATTCATAATACTTATCACTTTTTTCAATTTGCTAAGAAGATATAATTATTAAGTATAATGAAAGAACATTATAGATAAAAGACAATGTTAAATAACAACATCTACATACATATGTATGTATATTGATAATTACAACAAATACAAAAAACTTCAAGTAAACAATAGTTGTTCTTATGTTTCTTTTAACATTGATAAAAAAGTTATTTTAAAGATATAGAAATCGAAACATTTTTATTTGCTTTAATAACGTATTTTTTTTGTACGAAACATTTTGTCTCAGACAATCTACAGAACGATTTTAACATATATTTATTTATTTATTTATGGATTCTATTAGCTTTTTTTTATTTGAATTCAATATTTATATTTAAGAAAGTATTGACAAATCTTATATACCCTTTACCACGTGTAGATATGTAACAAGAAGTGTATATCGCCTTAACTAGCATTTTAAAAATTTTACAGGAGAAGCAAAAAACAAAAAGTGCTACCAAGTTTTTTAATAAATTTACCTTTTGAAACAAATTATCTGATACGAGCATAGTGTAAGTTAGGACCTTTTCCATTTAATTAACTAATAAATTGCATTTGCAGATAGGACATTTTTGTTATGTTAATAAAACCGTTGTCCATTTTTGGAAAATTGTTAAATGTTGCGAGATGACTTATTTTAGCCTTACACACCAGAATTAATAAAAACAAGTAATATTCGGCTGTGCCAAATCTTATATACCCTTCACTTAGTGTTTGTATATATACATATGCTTGTATTTACATGTCCGAAAGGTATTTAAAGGCTTAGAGAACTTGAAATTTTTTTGCTTACATCTCGAACAATTTTTTTTGCTTATAACTCGGAAAATTTTTTTCTTTTAAACTCCCTAAAAGCCATGTCTTACACACAAATGTTTATATCTCGTTAAGTGTCGGATTTTGGTGATTTTCAATAGCAAGAATTTCGGGGAAATTTTCTTATTGTTTGATACCAGTAACGGGCCCGTACGACATCGGGGGGCTAAAAAAAGTGGATTTCAACAGACTTCCAGACGAACAGACGGACATGGCTTAATTTATATAAATACTTAATGAGTTCGCAAATGAATATTGTAGAAATTACTTATTACTTTTTTAGAGCAAAATTGATTCTTTTATGGTTTGTAGCAGTTTTGGTTATTTTCATTATTTGGGCCATCTAACATTTACTTCACGTCCTCTTAAAAAAAAACATTGGGCACTTATTTTGAAAAATTCTCTCCACTCTCCGTACCACAGTAAATCTTTTAGCATAGAGATACTTATAAACATATGCCAGCATTCTTTTGATAAATGTGAAACTATGTTTGTTTATTTCAACTGGTTGATTTCTTCTTCTGTTAGTGTGTGTGTTGTGTTGTGTTTGGTTTGCTTAACAATGATGAAACTTTGATGTGATTGTTGTCAAATTTCAAATGTCTTGTCAATCAAAAACTCATTTTGAGCACCATATGTGTTTGACTATAAATGTAGTTTACTTAAAGTTTATATTTGTTTGGCTTTTTCATTTCTTTTTCGCATCATTTCTTTTATTTAACACTGTTGTCTTTATAAAACGTCAAAGAGATTAAACTTAAATTGAAATTTTAAAGAAAATCACTTTTAATACACTATAGCCTCATAGGCGGGAAGGGATGAAAATCACTAAGAATCAATTTCTTAGACAAATGAGCGATAATCAATCTACTTTCGATCATATGTCTATTTTTCCGTTCGGCTGTGTATACTTTTGTTTGCCTGTCTATCATTTCTTAAATTATTTCAACTGACATGCTTTTAATTACTGGCCTTGTTTCCAACAAAATACCTTATCCCGAAAACAGTATTAGCACTTTTAAACGCGTTGAAAATATTGATATCGCCGTAAAGTTCACTTCAAAAAGGTTTTAGAGAAACAAGTCTAATAATTAAATTCTGCAAAAATCTTTCTAAATGCTTATAAATCTGTTTAAAATATTACAATCGAGACGAAAATTGGGTTAATCGCTGACTCAAGCACCAATATAACGCAGCTACTGGACATCACCTAAGCGCTATACTGCCCTTCGAAGAAAGAAATTCACAAGTGCCAAAATTCCAAAATCGACGTAAGGGCAGATTAGGAATTGTGAATGAGTTTTTGATTTTTGTGCTAAGCTTAAAAGACTAAAAAAATAAAATAACATGTTTTAAAATCATTATTGAAAATTTAAAAAAAATATTTAATATATATTTTTATATTAAATTCAATAAAATCAAAACGATTCACTTTGTTCTTTTATGTTTTTAATATATTTGTTCATTAAATTTGTAAAACTTTTTCTTTGACTTTATTTTATAATAAATAATTCTATATTAGATTTTTGTGCTGTCATTTGCAAAATTTTTATCTTGCAGCGGCGTCTCTTACTTTTCTTTAAGAGTTTCAATAAACAATTTTTGAAATAAAAAGACACAATTTTTATATTTATTAATGTTTGTATGTTTATTCGCATGAAGAATGTATAATGACTTTGGGTGTTTTACTCTTTTTCTGATTTTTTTTTTAATATATTGTTAGTCTGTTGTGTTAAACAATGAAAAATTACATTCAATCAGTGCCAGACAACTCATATAAACTCTTGAAACATAAATAAAAAGAGAAAGAAAAGGAGTGTAAAGTAATGCCTTAAGATAGTTAAAAGAAGGCAGACAACAAAAGTAGAAAAAATATATCTAGAAAAAACATTAAGTTTAAGATAATTTAAAAAGACTAGAAATAAAGAAAATTTAAAATAAATAGAAATATGTTATATGAAAAAAAATAAGTCTGTTTAACATTTAAGGCAAAACTATGAGTTGTACATCTATAAATTAAAAAAACTTTTGAAATATATATTTTTTAAAATTTGATTTTACATAAACTCTAACATTGCATAAGCAAATATTATATATACAAATGCTTTAGCTTTTTAGCCAAATTCACAATATATTTTATTTAAAAATTAATTCTATATTTAAAAAAAAAACAAGTGTTTTGTATTTGGAGACTTACGACATCTAAGGGGACGTGTTTAAGAATTTATCAAAAGTGAATTATAAATAAATTTTTTTTTCAATTTTTAATTTCTCGAACTAAATATTTAATCTGATACAAAAATTTTTAATTAAAGTAAAAGATCTTATCACTTTAAACCCCTTTGTTAGGTTGTCTAAGTTTAAGTGTAATATTATTTTACACTTGTTGTTGTTAATTTAAATTGTAAAACGTTGTATTATTATACAATTTTACGTTTATTAATACATAAATGCTGTTTACAGATAACTTTAAAAGAGCGCAACTCAGTACGTAGAGAAGTAATTCAATAACTAGTTGTGAAGTAAATAATAATGACTTCCACTTTTAAAATTTTTTTTTTAAATTTTAAACAGGGACCAAGTTACGGCATTCGATATCGATCGAGTTTTCTTTACATTTGGTATTGGAATTCCAATTAGAATTATTTATTTTCGATCGATATCGAATGCCGTAATTTGCCCCCTGAATGGTAAATTAGAATTTATATAAATATTTCCATTTGTTTTAATTTGCACTAAATACTTTTAACAACTTTAAGGTTAAAACGGGCAAACGCATATGTTGTATTAACGCATACACACATGTTTGTTTATACATACATGCATAATAACAGTTTGCAGTAATGTGTATGGTTAGGATGGTTGTTGTACAATATCTAAAAGGTGGGTTTAGATTTTTGCATAACATTATACTTTTACTGAAATGATTTACTTGCCATGGGCCCGTTATTCTAACTTGCTTTTAAAGTTCTTGTTAGTAAAAGGTTCCTTTAGCTATGGTGAAAAATTAAAACTTTAAAATAAATTTTTTTTAATATTAAAATTATGGCAGTATTAGTTTCTGTTTACCAAAGACTACAAACTTTTACATACAAAGTAGCAGGGTTAAATAGTTGAAAAAGGAAAAGTGGCACCTTTATCTAGTACAGACAACCTTAATTTAACAAACCTTACGTTAAAGTTTAAGGTAAAAAGAACTTCCCTTTAGTTTATCGTTCGCTTTTGGATTAAAGTAATAAAAATAAAAAACTAGTTATCTGTCCGATAAGATCCGTACTTTAGCTATTGATAAGTTATAATAATGACCCTCAATTATTTGACCGGTTTGTACTGGATTTCATTCATAAAAATGTTCACCTTTTTCAATGTTCAAAATATTAAATTGGTTTATGGCCCTTATATTTGTATAGGGCTAAGTCCATTTTTTACATCATATGACATTTTGAAACCGTTCGATAGAGGAAGAGACTCCGCATCGACTAAATAAAACATTTATTTAAATTTAGGACTCTAAGTATTTAAAACAGTTTGATGTTTGTTTGCTTCTTAAGCTAACAATATACAAAATATAGAAAGTTTTTTGTCTTTTCTGTAAAATTTGTTTGAAGTAAGTTAGTAGGTTTACCCTCTAAGGCGACGATATGTATGTATTTTGTGACCAAATTTCATATGCATTTTTTTTAGTTGTTTTCAAATTATTCGATAAAGTTTTTATATAAAAAGCAAATTTTTTGGAGGCCTTTACATTTTAGCCTTTAACATTTATCATTTTCATTATCAGTATTATAAATTTGGGTAATAGGTTGGGCGCAAAAATGTTTCTCTAAGGCAGATATAGCTACATTTAAAAGGACATTGCTGGCTTTCAAATAAATATTTCTCAACATTATAGAAATAACGACAAATCCATTTTTATTACTAGCAATGGTAAGGTATAAAAACAGACAAACATAAATTACTAAGAATATAATACCTTTTGGCAGATAATTGCCCGAATAACTGTTAATAGCAAAATTAAAGACAATTCCACACTTGAGTTTTATTTATTAAAGTTGTAATTAATTTATCTTTCGGCATCCTAATTTTACATCATACCATATACAACACGTCATTAATTTGCCATGTGTAATGGGAAGAAGACAGTGAATCTTTTTTTGCTTAATGTTCCCTCACAGTGTGAAACTATCAAAAGAACCACAATTAAGATAAACACGAAGATGTATAAGTCAAATATAAATCAAAATGTGACAACTAAATGAATTAATACTTTCGACGTATGTACATGTATGTTTTCTAACATTATTTAATAAAAATACACTAATAATCATTATTATAATAGCAATGAATTTAAGAGAAAGGAAATATAAACAGCAAGAAGAAAGGGAAATATACATATAATAATAATAATGAGTAAAAGTTGGAAAAATAGGCGTTAGAAAAGTTTCATGATGAACTTTTTTTAGGTTCGTTCGGTATAAACACTTTAAGCAGTAATTTTAAAATTAACTTTTATATAACTGATATTTATTTCTGTAATAGCACACATATGTATGTCGTAAAAATTTAATACTGACAGGGTTTCCCATCATTTAATTTTAATTAAATATTTATACAACCACATGTTCAAAAAACTATTTTGCTCAAGTATTTTTAACAAGTTTTTTATAATAAAGGAGGCGATAAATTTAAATATTTAGTATCCCTGTGGCTTTTTTTTAACCCTAAAGGATTTTTTATATATCAAACTTTCTTGCGACCACGAAACTTTTATTTTTAGTTATAAATGATAAACGGTAATTTGAATTTAGGAAGAAAATTGTCTTGAAGGCACAATTTTTATAACTTCAGTTCTATTAAAATTAACGTAAAGAAAAAGTATTAGAATTTTTAATATTTAAGTATATAATGATTTTCCTACAATTTTTAGCAATATTTAATTGTTTGCGGTTCGTTCATGTGAATCCGGTAATTTAAATCCTCATAAACCCTAGTATAGAGGCTAGACCGAAAAATTAGGCAATCGGAAATTTTATTATGCAAAACCTGAATATACTTATTATTATTCTAAAAAATGTATCATCAGTTTTTGTATAAACAAATAAAAAAAATTTTCTTTAAGAATATTCCAAGGCGAATATATATCAGCTGGCCTCAGTTAATCAGCTGATTATTTTTTTTCGTCACGATAATGTCAAACTTCATATAAAAAAAATTGATAAAAAAATCCTATCCGAACTGAGGCCACCTGATATTAATTCGCCTTGGAATATTCAATACAAGTTTGCTGAAAACACAGTATTTCTGTGAATTTATTGAAAAACTTAAAAACAAATACAAAACTTTTTATTATTTAATAAATTTAACAGCATTTTCATATTCTCTGGGTAAAATATTAAACGAAAAAGTTCTTGATTGATTTTTAAAATGTATAACCATTTATCGTGTTAAAGTAAACGATTAAAGTAAAGTTACTTTATCAACTTCATAGTCACTAAACAAAAGTTATTTTTTCAACAACAAAAATCAGATAAAATTGATTATAAGTTTGTCAATTTTTTTATGAGCGATAATTCATAAATACAAAAAATCTATGTCCTTGAGAGTCAGTACAACTACAAGTATTAGACAAAAAAAAAATGTACTTTAAAGGGGGAAAAAGCAAAAAAAAAACAAATAAGAAACACCTTTGAAACAAATGTAAGTTTTTGATTGCTAAAGTTTAAAGTTTTTGTTGTTTTTTTCTTCTTCTTTTATTTTAGAAGATTTGTTTCTTTGCGTTTTAGCGCACATTTGTTTTTTTTCTATGTAAGAGTTCACTACTAGATATATGTATGTAATTATTTGCCAACAGGGTTTAGAGTTTACAAAAAAAAAACAATGTTAAAACGTTTTATTATAAGTAAAAAAATAAACAAATTTGTATAGAAAAGTAATCAATAAAATTGACTAAAATTTAATGTAATTTAACTATAGTTCTAAAATAATATATATATTTTTTTTAATAAAAAAAATTATTTTCATTTTTCAAGCATTACCGAAGCTGTTAAGAAACACTTAAAAAAAGTTTCACTGAAGCAATATAAAAAAAATTTGGAAAACTTTTAATAAGCTAAATTTTCAATAAAAATATAAAAACTAACGTAAAAAAATTATCATATATTTTTGTGTAATTTACATAGGTACATGTATATGTATGTACGTATGAACACAAGGTTTTGTAATTAACTATACAAATCTGCTGCCTTTTTACAGCAGACTTTAACTTAACAAAAGTTTCTACAAAATATGGTTTTGGTATATTAAAAGAAGGAAGAAGACGTTGAGAATGCATTAATCAAAATAAAACTTAACAAGTGTTGCCAATTTCTATTAAATTTCTTATAAATGTAAACTAAATAAAATATCTTCTTAAATATGAAACAAATCAAAGATTTAAACTAAAAAAAATTTTTAACCGACAATAAATTATAAATAAAAAATTTTGCAATAACTATTTTTAATAAATTGTTCATTGCTTTTTTAAAAATTTCATTTCAAAAGTTTTCTATAACCTAAAAAAATATATAAAATAATATAGTTTGTCTATATATTAATAAAAAAAAAAAAAAGAAATATATAGACTTTGTCAGTAGGCGTTTAAAAAAACAAATCAAAAACCGCTTAACTGGTCTTCTCCTTTCAAAGAAAGTCACGGTTTAAAAATGTTAAATGTTTATTATTTAATCGTTTTTTGTTTAAAAGCAAATGTATTTTTAATTTTTACATTTTAACTTAACTTAATTAATTTAATTTTTCTTTGTTTTTGCCTTCTTGGTTTTTTTACAACGGCAACACTACAAAGAAATGGCTTTAGTTGCATCTTTTGAATTTAAAGAAAAAGCAACAAAAATATTTTGCAAGGATTGAAAGTTGGAAGAATTAAAATTAAAATCTGTAGTTTACATGTAGTGACTTATAATACCCCAGCCAATGCTATTCACTATAGACATTAAACAAGTGCGTGTCATTGAAAATCAACTACTGACATTGGTACTATTGAGTAGGTAGTTTTTTTGGGACCATATGTAGACATTGGAACCAGTGATTCACTAGTACATTTTAGTAGTTCCTGTCTACACTTTTGGTACTTTTTACTAGCAAAATAAAAACTATTGACGCTTTGTTGACAATATCTCTAAAAAGTCACCACAATAGTCGACAAAAGTGGTGACTTGGAGACATATGACCCCAGGCTTTCTGCATGGTATGTATACATACATATATACATACGTATGTATATGAATGTTTATAAAATCTTTTTAAATTTACACAAGCTTTATAAGACATGAATGAATAAAAGTTTGGTTTATAAGCCTAGAAAGTAAAGGACTTACAATGTAAAATACAATTATAACAAAATTATATTAAAAAGAAAAATAAAAAATATACCATTCTTTTTGTTTTATAAATTGTCTAAAATACGCTAAAAATGTTTAAGAGTTGTGCTGTTATCTAGACAAGTTTTTTAAAAGTTTTCTATTTATAATAAAAACAATTCTTTTAGCAGAAAATTTATTGATTTGATAGGGAAATAATAAAAGATATTTTAATTTTAAAGCTCTTATTTGAAAATTAGTTGAACATTAGTATATATAAATTTTTTAATTAATATTGTCAGGCTTTTTAGTTCATGTGATTATTGTTAAGAATATTATGAAAAATCGAGTACGACACTAGCCGAATGTAATGCATTTTCGAAGCCAGCTACGGTTTCATCTTCAGCACTCCTTGATCGGTACTATGCTGTTGTATGTAAATATCATCTATTAAACTTACAATTTGATATTATTAGCAACTGGGATGTCTCCCTTTTAACTACTTTATACGTTTTCTTGGTGAGTGAAAGCGAAATTCACCAGCTGTTAAGATCTTTCTGTCATTTATCCTTGTCCCTAACCACGTTCTTGTCTTCGCTTTCATGCCCATCCATCGGAAGGGAACAAATTGAAAGCTTTTTGTGCTTTTTGTCTACCATCTTTGTATTACATTAAAGCAAGATGTAGTTTTAATTTCTAAAAATGTTTTGAAAATTGTTCGGATAAGAAATTTTATTATAATTAACAATATTTATACATATTATGAAATAATAAAATTAAGTTTTAAAATTATTTTTTACAAAGTGTATGTCATAAGAGCATAACAATATTTTAACCTTAAGCTATCGCCTGTTATCCACCGGTATGAAGAAATAGTGTTTTTTAATCTAAACACCTACTTATACACAAACTTTTAACAGTCCAAAAAAAAA
>NDXZ01021116.1:3882-18886 GCA_003055125.1 Paykullia maculata
ACAAGTTACAAACAACATAAAATGATTAATTCATTTCATTTGGAGCCACACGCTGAAAAGGTCAAAGTTTAATAATATTTTTGAAATATGTACAAAAACACACTTCGGTTATGTATCCACATTTCAAAGAAGAAGAAGAGGAAGAAAAACCAAAAATAAATGCAAAGACCCGACCAAGGTGGATTAAAGTGTTTTCGTGAGGTTTATATATAGAGATATAAAACTCCAAATAACTTTTTGTTTTATGTCATTGTTAAAAAACAAAACAAATTAAATAATAAACATTTATGTTTGTAAGTATGAAATTACATATGTATGTGTTTTACCTGCCTGTGTAATAAGTTAATGAACAGTAAGTATATGCACGTGTAACAAAGCTGTAAATAATTAGAATTGGGTTTCCGTTTGAGCGAGAAATGTTGTCAAAACTCTTACGCGCTAGTGGCCAATTGCTAAATTTCGAATAAGATTAGGAAAAGGGAAATATTAAAAAAACAAGAATAACAAGCCAACATCTAAGCTGGGGTGTAGGGATTTTTCGCTAAAACTTTTCAAAATTAGCAAAAACCAAACGTCAAAACCCTCAAAATAAATAATGACTACGACTTAAGTACTATCAGATTTACTCGTTAGATCTTTGAACATTTTTGTGTTGGAGCGAAAATAATGTAGTAGGGTGCTTTTAAGGTAAACACTCTAACAGATTTTCCTTGATTTTTTAAAAGTTTCATAAAATAATATTTTTATGGCGATTCAGATGCACTAACTATCGTATACAACTTTATTTTAAAATAAGAATTAACTAAATGGTATCTTTATTAAATTAAATTTTAAAAGATATGGGCGAAAAATATATACATACATATTGCCAAAAATTTACATAAATACATACATAAGTATGTACATATGTACATACGTAGATTCATACATGCATTCACTCATGCATGCATAAGATTTAGCACAACTGAATATAGCACTCGTATTTGTTATTTTTAAGATGATTTAAAGTTGATCGTTAAGTCGCATATCGTGTGATGGTATTCCTTAAAAAGTGTGAATAAGTCAAGTTTACATTAGCTAGTGGCAACGTGGGTGGGGAATAAATATGTACATAAATGTAACAATTAATTTTTTATTCATCTTAAGTATGTATTTTAATATCGAATTTCTATAGAGTATATTTAAAATAAAATATTTCGTTCAGCTTATTTGATTCAAAATAAACAATTTTAATCTTAATTTTACTTTTGCTTTATTACAGGCACTAGTCATTGATGCCAGTAGCATATTTTTCGATATAGTCAGCATTACTTTACACGCTAATTTAATGAGTAAGTCAACAAATTAATATTTACAAATTGTAGTAGATTCTAGATCTTACTCTTCTCTTTTCCTTACAGATGCCTGGGCCATTACCTTCTCTATAATCAATCTCATCTTGAGACCGGTTAGTGTGATTTTATTGTATCGTGAATTTAATACACGTAGCGGCACCTCAGGTTCAATATTCCCAGCGACTACAACACAGCAGCGCAGCTATCAAGACATCGATAGACCCACCCAACCAGTGCCAACCACTTCGACTGGACCCAATGTAGCGAGCATATTCTAAGTCAAATTTCTTTTATATCTTATTTTTAACATAATTTAATACGAAAACTTTAAAAAACAATTATAGTTATTTAAAGAAAATCAAAAATGCTAAAAATATGCTCATATGTATTTTTTAATGGCACTATGAAAAATGGCCCAAATTTTTTACATTGACAACAACAACACGAAAGTTTGGGGTAATTTTTTCTATTTTTTGCGACCATTTTTCATTTTTGAGTTTGGGGCCATTTTTCATGGTGCCTTTTTTAATGTATTTGTAATATTAAAAAAGGTTTTGTCTTCTCTTTCTCATATTCTTTGTTTTTTTTTTTTTTTTTTATTAAGCAAAAAATTAAAAATAAAAAATAAAAAACTTATTGCTAGAACTACTTTATTATAAAAGATAATTATACTTAATTACAGTAATCCCTTTATTTACGTTTTTTTTTTCTTTTCATAAAACTTTGATTAACGTTTTCCATTGCCCAAGTTGTTGTTCAAATCATTTTCACTTAATGTATTTCTTGTTTTCTGTTTCCTGTTAAGAATCTCTTGTCATAAGCTTTTTAATGAAATACTTTAGATTTTCTGCAATTTAGCACAACGTAAATCGTAAGATTACTGTAAGTTAATCAAGTCTGCATATTTCGTTTATTTGTATGAAAGTTCCATAAACGAGAATATGTGTGTTTATGTATTTAAAAGTTTGTTATATTTAAACAAAAAACTATATCTTAAAAACTCTTCCAAATCATGTTAAATGTTTAATTATACATTTTTTAGTTTTATCTCTTTTTTTTTGTAACTATTATTACATTTTTGTTAAAAAAATAATAATAATAAAAATAAAAATTATTCAATTGTATTTGTTTTATGCAGGTTTTTTATTTTTTTTTAAGCCGAACCGAATATCCGAAAATACTATAGAAGAAAAATAATTTCTAAAAATATTAAAACAAATATATACATTTTTGATTAACAAAAAATTTGTACAAATTTTAGTTCAGACCAATTTTTTTTTAAATCGCAGAATGTTTGAAAAATTGTTAAAATATGTATACATACATTTATACATACATATTAATAATATTTAAAAAAAAATCAAATACATATACCGAACGCCAGAAGGAAACAAAAACTGAAATAAATAATAATATAAATTTTAGGATTTACTATTTAAAATTTTCGAATAAAATTCAACTCTATCAAATAGTACATATACCGAAAGAAGAAACAAAAACTGGAATAAAAAATTATAATTATTATGATTTACTATTTAAAATTTTCGAATAAAATTCAACCAATATCATTAAACTGCGCGAACTTTGTGCCAAAATATGTACAAATTGAGAAATTGTTTTTAATTCATAATTTAAAAACAAACTTTGGGAAAGAATTTCTTACAAACAAATTTAAATTTTTTTAAAGAATTTTGTTAAAAAATTTTAAGGTGTTTTATCTTTGTAGGAAAAGTAGATCATTAAACTGCGTCCCAATTGAATTTTTTTAGTTTAACTTAAGATACTTTAACTTAATAAAATTACAAAAAACGGATTTTTAAAACGCGATTTCCATTAGGTAGGCTGAACCACTTTAATGGTTTAGTTTAGTGTCTCAATCGAATAAAAGACCGTTGACAATGAAAACCAATATGAGTATGTTGTTGAGCCCAAGTTGTTTGGGCTAAGTTTCATTAAAGTACCCAGAAAAAAAACATTCTTAATGCATATCTACTGCTTCCTCTTTTGCGGTTTGAAACTATTATCTTACAAAAGTGATGTGTAAAGACATAATATTTAGCAGTTTCTTTAGGAATCTCATATAATGTAATCTTTCATTAAAAGTGGAACCGCTCTCTGCCTAACAAGACTGCTTCCGGTTGTATATGGTCAGGGGAATATGATCACATATTATTTTAGTATTCTATGATCACTGCAATTATTTATATTATTGCTTCAAACATATTATTGTTATACTTAGTTTTGGGCAAGTGACTGAACCATAACTATGATTACATCAATCATTTTAATGCTGATCTTAATCATTTACATAGTTGTGGTTGAGTAACATATTTGAGGTTTGCCATAATCAAATTAATAGTTAACAAATGATTCTAGTATAATCATATATGTATGTATATATAAAATTAGTATTGGCGTAATATATGATTACAACAATAATATGCTTGTGACAATCATAAAAATCATTTCAGTGACCATAATATTTTTTAGCTATCCTGTGATAGCTCAACCATGTCTTTTCTTTGCGTGTGTGTATATAAAAGATTGTCATTTATTATAGTGCTAACATGGACAGATATAAATAGAAAAGGACATCAAGGAATGATTTTTTATATTGAATTTTGTCTATTTTTTTTTCTCTATTAAGTGTCAACTTTGCCACACATTACAGAAATTAAAAGCAAAATACTAAAATTATTAATGACCAAAAGTTTAAAAAACTCTTAAACAAAATAAACTCATCAAGTTTTTAATCTTTAAATCAAACCCAAAAGAAAATAAACAGAAATCATTATGTTTTTTGTTTATTTTAAATTTCAATAAATAATTATTTGTTTTGTTTCGTAAAAACTTTAACAAAATTCAATAATTTTTCTTAATAAAATTAAAAAGAAAAACTTTAAAATGCTCCCCCATATATTATTAAAGCCAGCGATTAGTAGTAAAATTTTTAAGTTTTTTTCTTTTGTTCGTACGTAAAAATATTAACATGGAATATGACTTTTAAGGAATTATTTTTTTACTAATTCTATAGTTAGAAAAATATAATAATAAAATTTTTATATACAATTCAAGTGACATTTCTTTACAAGAAAAAGAAAATGAGAGACAAGTTTGAGATAAAACTTTAAAAGCCCTCTTTAGCGGCTCTAAATTGATAACGATTATTTTCACCCGCCAAACAGGGCACTTGCACCAAATTGAAATAAATCGAACCCATTAACTGGGAGGCCGATGTATTGGTCTTTTTTAGGCAGGAGTACAGCATGTCATCACAAATGCAATGGGATCTGCAAAAGGCATTGAGAGAGATAATGTGAGAGTAAACATATTTAAAATTATTTTTTTTCCAAATTACTCGTACTTTGTGTATAGAGAATCATTGGTCAGATCATATTTGTTTTGATAGGCCCTTATTTTAACCGGACATAAATCGTGTTGACGACAGCAGCGATCCATGATCATCTCAGTGCCCAGATCACTGTAAGTTTCAGCAATATCCCCGGTACCACACCATTTCGTGCCTTCAAAGATTAAAACAAGACTTTATGTTTAACAAATCAGTCAAAAAGTTTCTGCAAATAGAGAAATAATCTCAAGTTTTTTTGTAAGTCGAAAAATTTACTTTAAATCAAAAGTAACTTTCTTTAAACAATTTCAAAAAAATTATAAAAAATAATACTGAAAATGTTCTTCTCTAAATCAAAATAAAGAATAAAGAATTTCAGAAAAAAAATCATCTTTTGAATTTTCTTAAATAATATAATTTTTTTAAGAGTTTTATCAAGAATTATCCTATAGACAGATTTTTTTCTTTTTCTGGCAAAAATGCTCTTGTAAATAATTTTCTTAGAAATTTCTTGAAAATGTAATTTAAATCGAAAAAGTTGTTTTAATGGAAAAATTCTAAAGAAAAAAATTGTTTAAACATTTTCTTTAAATATATTTGTTTTTAATTAAGCGTTTCCAGGCAGTTGGAATTTTATTTAAAATTTTTATAAAAAAAAAATGTTTTTTATTAAATTTAATAAAAAGTTTCTTTTAAAAATAAATTTTGTCAATAAATTTAAATTTAATTGTTAAAAGTAATTATTCTCTTTAAATATAAAAATAATAATGTTGGTAACCAACCCTTATTGCAATGTAACGTATGTTATAATGACCATCTATTTATTACCCCAATATAAAAAAATGTTTTTGTTGAAATTTTTATTATAAATTTTCTTTTTCATTAAAAAGAAAGATATACATATGTACATATGTATGTATATAAAGCAAATTTATCAAGACTGTTTGGGAATATCGAACCCACTTACCTGGTATAATACCACTCAATATGGACAGTGGGCTTTTTGGGAAAATATTCGCTGCTAAATTTGTGGCCACATTATTCTGTGAATTGGTGGCAGTGGCCGATAAATCGGTTACTTTGTTGGTATGACGGGCAGCATAAGTTAGTTTATCGACTCGCTCACATTGATTCATTAATTTAAGCATTTCATTGAATTTGATTTCCAGAGGGCGATTATATTTGGAAAGATTGCGAAGTAACATTTTGCCCTCCTTGTCACTGCTGTAATAATGAAAGAAAAAAACGATTAAAAAAATCAGGAAATTATTAAATATGTAAATAAACACAATAAATATATATATATACATATTCATTTATATATACATATTTGTACAAATAGTACATACATAATTAGCGTTTACTTAAAATATCCAAATAGAAAAAAGAGAAATATATTGTTTATATATGTATGTACATATATATGTTTTCATTTACACACACGTTGTACATATTTTATTAACTAAAAGCTTGAATAAATACCCCTGAGAGTCATATAAAATTAAAATATTTTAAAACTATAAAAGTTAATCTTGTGTTCTTTTTCTACTTTTAATCGTATTTGTAATTCAAGTGCATTATTTTTATAAAACTCACAACACACTCAGCTCAGCATTCCCTGCTTATATTGAAATATTTCTATAAATATATTATGTTTAGTAAATTGTTTCCGCTTTAACTTAATTCCACGTACAAATTCTCACAATAGTTTATTAAACAATAGATTTTTATTTTTATTATAATAAATTTTATACCCTTCACCATAAGTTAATAAATCGTATAGTTTTGTCTATCTCTCAAGTGGTTTTAATGTATATTTTTTTAAATATTATCATAATAATTTCGAACATAAAAAAAATCTGATATGGAACACAAAAAACATTCTTAAAAGTATAGCAAATCATTATTTCTATCAAAATATACATACATATGTTTGTGTCAAAAGCAGTGTTCAAAATACACACAAAAAATTGATTTCGTATATTTTAAGAATATTTCGTTTTTTAAATACCGACTTTTTGGCATAAACGCCAAACCAACAACAAGCTGACGATATGTAGATAGGGATTTTGATAAACCGATATCCGTTTGTCTGTGTGTTGGTTCAAGTGTGGTGTTCGAAAATGTACCGGTAAATATATTTAAAAAAATTGAAAATTAGTGAAACCGATTTTTAAACGACTGAGATATAAACAAAAAATTCGTTCGCCTTAAAGACATATTTAGAAAGTCTTTGTCAAATTGGTCCATTATTGACAAAGTTATGGACAAACAACCTCAGTCTAATATAGCATATTTTCAAGTTTTTATTCACTTAAAAGATTTTTTAATTAAACCATTTATAAATAACTATTGAATTTAATTTCAACATTCCATAGCTCCATAGCTTCATAGCTCCTAGTCAACGGTTTTTTATTTTCAATGTTAAAAATCACAGAAATTAACTTATCAATAATGGAGAAATAAGCAAAAACTTTTACTTTCTTTGTTTATTTCTTGCCTAAAACCTAATTTGTTGAGACTTTAGAAAACTCTTAGAATTTTTTCTTTAACGTGTGTTTGTATGGTATATCCTAGTGGGCATTCGAAAAAAAATACTTAATCATATAATTTTATAAATTACAAAGATATACGCAAAAAAAACATTTGACAAAAATTAAAAAAAAAAAAAAATTTTCTTAAAACCGAAAATAACTTTACACATGTATATAGAATGTAGTATGTATACCTACATATGCATTTACATTTGTATGTATTTTATTGTTGGCATAGTCCCAAAAATGTTAGTGTTAAAAGCTAATAGAATCGGTTCAAAAACGACTAGAGATGAAAATTTTCAACTGCTAAGTTTTTTTTTGTAACACAAAAATCAAGACTAAAATTTTTGTGACACATTATCAGTCATTTCAAGGTCACAAAATCTGCATGCAATATGAGCAGAGTATCCATCAAGAGATAAAAGTCGCTTCGACCTTGCATTAAACATAAAAAATAATCTCTTAGCCTGTCGATGTTCAAACTAAAATGTTCAATCGAAAGAGTTATATGTCGTCCGTTGTCGTTTCCCTTAAAAAAATACTTTTTATATGTATGTTTCCTTTATTAATCCTAATATGCCTCCTAATGTCACATAATTATTAATCACTTAACTCTTTGAAAGCTCTGTAGAAATAACAATAGATTAAGTGACATCGCCGTTAATTAATTATTTAAACTATTATTCGTATGTATGCATGTATGTATGTATGTATGAATGCATATAACATTTTATAGTTTAGTTTAGTTTATTCAAAACACAAACAGGAACACCTTAACAACACACTTTGATTAATTTACATTTACACTGGAAAACCTGCAAAAGAAAAGACGTCCTAATTGTATGATGAAATAAATAAAAGTGAATTGATAAATTAACCCAACATTTTATTTAAAAGCGATTTTATGCCAAAGATTCAAATAGAAAGTTTTTAAT
Organism: Paykullia maculata; assembly: GCA_003055125.1. Lineage (NCBI taxonomy): Eukaryota > Metazoa > Arthropoda > Insecta > Diptera > Rhinophoridae > Paykullia > Paykullia maculata. Next base: position 12,038 of record NDXZ01021116.1, read on the forward strand.
TTAACTTGGCAAAGATTTACATATAAAAAGTTATTAATTTTTTTTTGTAAATAAAATGTTTTGTTTAAAATATTAAACATTAGTTTAAAGTAGGAAATAAAAAATGTGTATTTAGTTTAATATTTATTACCTTAAGAGCGAACTTTTTAATTCGATCTACATACATTCATATGTATGTATGTATGTATGTATTTATAACGTTGACAATTTTTTGTTTGATGACGTTTTAGTCAAATATTTTTTATAAAAAAATTGAATATAATATGAACACACGTCAAACACATACATACATATGTACATACATATGTGTGTATATCGACCGCTTTTAGTGTTTAACCCAATTTGACATCTGTTTCATCAAACAAAAAACGTCAAATAAATGCGAATAATGTAAACAATAAATCGACTTTGCTTTATACAAATTTTAAGTAAATATATCTATTTATAAGTAAATACATACATATTTACATATGTAGATTTCGTCAAATATTTGTTCAACTATTAACTTTCCTTTAGAACTAAGGAGACATTTTTTTTGTGTTTTTGCTTTTTTCTTATGTGAATGTTTATATGTACATACATACATACACACATTGATATGTATGTATGTAAATACCTCCTTTATTGTGTATTTGTTAAAATAACACATAGACATAAATAACTTTACATACAAACTTATAGATGAATTAATTATACAAATATGCATTAATAATTATACAACTTACTAAATCTCAATTAATTCACAGCTGAGCAAAAGTTTTTGTGGTCCCAATTCGGTAACTGCAATTGTTGAGTCGTGATAATAAATCATTAACAAAGAATCGTTTGTTAAACGTTTTCCACTTAAAAAAGAAAAATATAGAAAATAAAATAAATATGTTTAACTTATTTTAATTATTTCTTAATAGATTTTGAATTTTGACTGCAATTTAATTATTAAAAAGTCAGAAAAAGAAAACCTTTTAAGAATTTTCTATAAGTAATCCCTTACATTCCCCTTCAGCATAGGTGAAGTTTGTCATTCCGTTTGTAATTTCTACATTATTCATTTGCGACCCCATAAGTCGGGAAGTCGATTTAGCCATGTCCGTCTGTCCGTCTGTCCATTTGTTGAAATAAAATGTTCCCAGCCCCCTAATGTCGTACAAGCACAGATATCAAGATAAATTAAAACAAACATTAGTCAGAAGAGAAGAATTGAAAATATTCTTTATTTTTGGTTTTTTCCTTTAGTCAGATCTTAAAATTATCTCTTAGCCTGCTGGAAAATATATCTCTTAGCCTGTTGTTGTCCAGGCGAAAAATATCAATACTTAGCAATTTTTGAATATATTAGTTAATGTTAATGTTGATTTAATTTCTCTTAATATTTTTTCCCAAAGGATGGTGCTGAAATTGTTCATACCCAAATTAACGTTGCACAGACCATAAAAAGGCTTTCAGTCAGTGTCTTTGTTAAATTCTCAATATAAAGAAAATTTTCGAAAAAATTCCTATTAACAGAAAAATCTACAAATTTTATTAATAAATTCTTAAATCATTTTTAATTTTTACAATTTATTGTTTTTACCAACTCCCCAACTCTACTCACCTGTACGTTTTCATTTGTCTCACACTTCGATTCTCGATAATTTGCTGTGTAAACGATGTAAATGTTGGAAATCCCTGTAGACTTTGTGGAAAACTAAAGATTATCGTCGGCTTAGCACCGGCCGTACTTAGAAAGCCTAAAATGAAAACACTACTCGCTGCTACACAGCACATCTGTATGTGACGTTTATAATTCCAGACGACAGACATGCTGCTCGAATCGAAATGTTGTGACACCATTGTCCAATAATTTTTATTATTTTATTAGTTGTTGTTGTTGTTTTTTCGCAAATGAAAAATCATGCAACCATTTTAAACATTTCAAATAGCGCGTTTTCTAATTATTTTCTAGATATTCTTTGTTTTAGTCGTGTCTCCTGTATCAGGACTAAAAAGGAATAAATGACAAAAATTATTTTATTAATATTTGTTGGAATGTTTATTTTATATGTTTGTATGAATGAACATACGTATGTGCGTGTATGGATATGTTTTATATTGCTTGTTTGTGAATTTATTGGTTAATTGTTTTATTGACTCGCTACTTTAATAAATTATTAAGTGGATCAGGCTTTTTCAATCCCATTAACAGGTGTTATTATTCTCATTCCGTTAATTGTGTGTTTTATGTCGACCAGAGAATTTTAAATGACTAAAAAAGTAAAATAACATTATGATTTGATACTGCAAGTAACTTGGTTAAAGTTTAATAAAAAAAACTATTACCGAGTTTAAAATATCTATTTTGTTTTTTTTAATTTAAATCTTTGTACACATTTTTCTTTTGTTTTATAATTTCCTAAATCTGAAACTCTAATTAAAAAAAAAATTTTTTTTTGTTATGAACCTTAGCCGCTTGTCAAGGTACCTAAAAAATCTAACAGTGTATTAGTGGTTTTTCATTAATTATTATTTGTATAAAAATAATTTTTCATTGAAAACACAGTTCTATTAAATAATTAGCATTTTTTCCAAATTACAATCAATTTTATTTTTCCAATAACACAAAAGAAACTTTGTTTGTTTAGGTTAAGTTTTAAACAAAACAAATTTTCGAAAAATAAAATCTTAAATTTAAATTAAAAGCCTTTAAAAACAAGTATAAAACAACAAAATTTGTTCGTAAAAAAGTTTATTTTTAATATTATTTTATTTTAATCTTAAAATAAAAGTTGGGCATTTTAACTATTATTAATTTTATTTTTTTGTTTTGTTTGTTTTTTCTCTCACATTTGTATTAAATTTGCACAGCACTTGCATGTAGAATAAACTTTAGGGCTGCACAAAATCTTCTTGTCTTTACACTGCAATATTGTATAGGAATTTCGAGCACTAATAGCTCACATTTGATTTGTATTTCGTAACTTAAAATAGTTTGGCATACTTTATTTTGTTAAAATTTGTATGAAAATATTTTACGATTTGATGTGCCACCCATTCATTTTTGACTCTAATAGCAAAATAGTTAAATAAAGGTTTTTTATTTAAAGTCGTTTTTAAGAAGAACCGACTTTTATTCGTAACTATGAATACGGGCCAATGTATTTACATATATTTTCTTTGTTTTTATTTGTTATGATATTTTTTTTTATTTAACATAATAATATCGTTTTCTTTAAAATAAATTTTTTAATAAATTGTATTTCACATTAACACTAAGAAGATGTACAGTTTTCAAAACGTACACGAATTAAAAATAAAATAAATTCAAAATAAAAAAAAAGAATTCATTATTTATTCAGGTAACGCTGGCCACAACTAAAAGTTATCAAGAAAGAAACATTTGATTTGAATTAGATTATGTATAAAAATACATTTATTGCCCGGTTAAAGGGAGTAACAAAAAACTAATTAGTTAATTTTACGTTTTATATTTATTTGTATTTAATAATCCATTAACGTTGGTTTACTTTTTTATATAAAACAATAGAGAAATTTTCACTTTTTGTCATGGCTAGTGGTGATTTGTTTTTGCGCATTTTATATTTACAACATAAATAATTGTAGAATGTTTTTTTTATAACAAATTTATATCAATGTCTATAACTTATGTTTAACACTATTTTTTATTATGTTTCACAAGTGGTTGATTTTGTTTTTAACTAATTTTTAATATTAAAGACTAACTAAAGCTGCGGTCACATTAGTCGAATATTTGTTTAAAAAGCGTTATCACTTTTTTAAGAAACACATTTTTTGACTCTGCTTGCCATTCAAATAGTTTTTGAAGAACAATCATCGCCTTTAAAATCAAATAAAAATATCGATTTAGCTTCTATAATGTTAAATATAAACTTCTAAGGGCAAGATTTACGGTCATTAGGTAACCAATGGTAAACTAAAATGGTAGCTGTTGTTGAACTAATACTTCATATTCATATGGGTAACAAATGGTAAATAATTCCTATACGTATGAGCTGTTGCCGAACCAATGGTTTTTGGTGACTTAACTATTGGTAAACTAAGAGCTGTTAATAAAATCATAGCCATTAGTAAACTAATAACAGTGAATTTGGGCATAAATAAATAAAAAATTAAAAAACATAATGTTTGATGATTACATCTTTTTCGGAAAATATTTGACTAATGTGACCATAGCTAAAGGCAATTAAAAAGTTTTTATTATATCAAAGAAATAGACATAATATACGCAGCAAATATAAATATATTAAAAAATTAACACATAAGAGATTGGACAGTGAGTAACTCCATGATTTTGGTTGTATGTAATCTGTATAAAATTTTACTTGACCCAATACAAGTGTCTTTCGTCGTTAACAATTATAATTGGCAAACAAAAGTACATATTTGTAATCAAATAAAATTCTACAAACCCAAATTTTATACATACATACATATGTATGTAAGACATTCTTCCGGAAACCATTTAAACGCTGATAAAAACGCTAAAAAGATTAGTTTTGATACAAATAACTACAAACAAATAGAGTAAAAACCTCCCTACAGATCGGACAATAATTGGACTTAACTAATTTCTATGTATATGAAGTCCACTCTCAAACAACACCTAAACACACACACTCAACTACATATTAACAATCTTAGAATCGAGATAAAATTCACTAGAAATAAATTTGGTACATAACTGGTTCCAGTAGATCTGTAAAAATATACCAAAACTTTAGCTACTTAATGCCTTGACTGACTAATGCCGTTTTCTGTATATAATTCTGACCTTTTTCTGTCCGAGTTTTCTAAAACCGCTTACACATAAGTACATGTGTACATCAACTACTGACCATAAGACCTTGGAAAGTTGTGTCAAGTAATGGTCGTTTGAAGATCTAGTTTAAGTAAAGCCGGACTGGACTATACGAATAGAATTTACAGTAAATTTTTAAGTTCTTAAGTTTTTAAAAACTTAACAAAATAATAATCATAAATTCTATTATCGAAAATATATTACATACACACATACATATGTAATGCATAAATAATATAAACAATCCCATTCAACGATTTTGTATTTGATTAATTTATGTACATACATAGATACACACCCATACATATGTTTATTTATTTTATAAATTAGCACTTTTAAAAACAAGTTTTTTTTTAATAAAATAAAAATTTTAAAACAAAAATGGTTAGGCTACATACAAGTGTAATATGTACATATGTATGTATGTGCATACGTTTAGGTACTAAACTAATATGTTTGTATGTAAATTAATAATAAAGGTTTGTATGTATGTGTAGTTTACGCATTATTATTATCTGATAATCGCTTTTTTATGCAATACATATATGTATGTATGTATGTATGTACATATATGAAATGATTATGTTTTTTTTGTTTTTGTTTTAAATCAAGGTTAAAAACAGCAACTGACAGCCGGCCAACCATATTAATTACAATTCGTTCAAGTAAAGTCGGTGTTTTAATTCAAATGATTTATAAAAAAGTTTAAATTCAAATGTAAATAACCTTTGACAAAGTCCAAAAACACTTAAAAATAGATTGGCATAGGTCAGGCTACAAAAAAATGAAAAACACACAAAAGATACAAAAGTTAAAAATGTTTAAAGTCGTCTAGATGACAAAAATAAAATACAAAAGAAACAATGCATATGTATGTATGTGTGTACGTATGTATGTATGCATGTATGTAGACATGTGCTAATAAAAACACATACAAAAACTTTTCCTTTTCTTTTACCACTACCACCCCCATCGTCATCATCATCATCATCATCATCATCATCATCATGTTATGCTTATTTCACCGCCATGTTTCTTAAGGCGAAATAAATATTTACAACAAAAAACTTTCACAACTTTTTTTCTGTTTAATTGTTGGTTTAATGTTGTTATTTGTTAATTTACAGGTAAATCAAGATAAAAAGAAGAGCAAATTCAAGAAGAAAAAGCAAATCAATTATAAATAGCAGGCGATTTTCTTTTGTTTATTTTAAATATGTTTTTAACAAAGATTATCGAATCAAGGTTTTAAACGCGGCTGACTGGCTGGCTAATGATCTTTAAAAGCAGTCGAAGATAATACCACTGGAAAATGCTCCAATTGTAATGATTATTAGGTTTTTTGGCCTTTAATAGACAATTTCTACACAAAAAGATTGAGACAGATGATTTAGACAAAATCTCAACAGGTTGAAAATGTTTTAAAAAGCATCTCATACTTTTAATTTTAAAATTAAGGCAATAAAAAAATTAAAAAATAAAACAAATAAATTACACCGCCTACGACATCATTATTAAGACACATAATTACCATTAACTATATAATTAAATAAAAATAAAAACGAGAACAATGAAATGGATTTTTTTTTTCTTAAGCTTTGGTGTTTTTAAAATACCTCACACTACACCATATAACATTATTTGGGCATAATTTTATTCGATATTTCGCCATAAAAAAATTAGTCAGTTTAAATTTTAAATAATATGTAGATATGTAAATATGTAGATGCATATGTATGTATTCAACAGTTCTATAAGGGTGTATGGGATTTCTGGGATTTTGTTTTTGAAATTCGTGTTAATGTGAAACTTATTTTTGACCAATTTATCCCGATTTCACAACAATTTGTAAAATTGGGCCTTATATTAGTGTAAAGACAAATTATAGGCCTAACATCACTTTTTTTTGGAGAACTCGTGGTTATAAAAAATTTATTTGTGGTAAATTTCATTTCTTTATTATATGTATCTATTTTCAACAGTATTATGAATGTTTAAATGATTTCCAAAAGTTGGACTTACATATGTATGTATAT
>NDXZ01021117.1:17833-42773 GCA_003055125.1 Paykullia maculata
GCCACCATAGTCGAGTAACAAACGTACATACACAGCACAGAACTTATGGGCCACTAGAGGAGTCAAGCCTTTTGAGATGAAGAAAAATGTACGACTAAATATAAAACAAACAAACAAACAAACAAACGTGTGTCGATCATTTAACAAAAAACTTACAAGAACAACAGCAATGAATTTAGGAATGTTATTTAAAGCAAAAACAAACAAAAAAAGAAACAGAAACGAAACGTAAGATTATGCCCCAATAAAACCAACCATCAGCTTTTGCTACTAAAACAGAAACAATACAGCATAACTGATAGAATGAAATGAACAACTGTTGCTATACTAAGCTAAAACAGAAATATATAGAAGTATCTCAAGTAGTTGTAGTTCAAACAAAAATAAACTGTGGGGCAAATTTGAAATTTTTTTTAAATATTCCTCTTTTTTTTCTAAGTTAAAGTATTTTTAATTTTCCTGTGAAAGCTTACCGTTTAGGGAAAATTAAATAGTTAATAATACGGAACTGTATTGATAAGTTAAAATGGAAAAGTTTTACCGATGAGTAGATTAGTAAAGGTCGGATGAATCCATTAAAATGCCTGACTTACAAAACAACTTTGTTTGAAATTTCTACAAATCGAAATCATCAAAAATTGTTAAGCTGAAACCGTTCACCTAAACATCTTTGACAATTGTGATAAAAAAAATTTTTGCATTTAAACCTTTTCTAGTACTCAGCCCATAGTGCAGGATTCCTTAAGGATTATTAAGAAATTAACTTAAGAAAAATTGTGAGGTTTTTTGTTTTTGATTACACCAGCAATCATTTTCAATACAAAACTATACAACACACCCAAAAAGAATATTTCTCTTAAATATTTATTTAGACATACATTTGCACATACATACATATACATACATATATGATTTTATTTATCCGTGTGTTAAAATTAATTAGCGTTTTTTTATAATTTTTATACAATATTTTTTGGGTAAGGGTTGCAAAAACAAAGCAATCAACAAGATTCATTCATTTAAAAATCGAACGATTGACCATGTGTTCGGTCTATTGTGGTTTTATGAATTCTTTAAAGCATTTTTTTCTGTTCTTCCTTTTTTAAGTCAAAAAACTGTTGTGTTCTAAGAGACACTTTGGGTGTTATTTGCTTTGCTTGTGGTTTGTTGAAATAATTTTATTAACTATAAGATGTCGGTGTGGCATCTTAAATCAAACAAAAAAAGGTATAAAAAACATACATATTTTATTTAGGGGTCCGCTCTGCTTGTCAGTGTTTTAAGTAGCTTTAATTTGTTTGTCTTAAGTTTTTAAGCCACTCAATATTTTTTATTTAGCTTTTTAAATACATAAATTTTGAATTTAAATGATAAAAAATTCGGCCACACACACGCGGTCTTATAAGCTTTGATTTTTACTGTATTTTTTTAATTTATATGTAATTTATAGCAACTGATTGAGTCATCTTCCTGCTTGTTTAAACATTTAAGAATGGGAAAAAAGAAGATATTAAGTCTTGTTAAAAACACTAAAAAGATTCCAAGAACTAGAAAAGGTTCTGCCTCTTCAACAAATGGGGTGCCCAAAAGTTAATAGTGAGACAATTCTAATTTGTTAAATTTTTGATAAAATAATCTTACTGAAATAACGGTGTTATAAGTATTTTTTTAAGTGATTCCGAGAAAACCCATTTAATGTAAATTACTTTAATTTAGTTTAAACTAGTCAGCTGTCAGTTTTTGAATTTAATATGCCTATTAACGCAACAAATTATACCGGCTTATGTTCAACAAAACAGCGATAACATGACAAACAATCAAACAACTATTTGTAATAACTATTTGTAACATTAACATATTGCTATGCTGGTAAAAAATACTAACTTTTGACTTATTTATTTCATTGATTAGATACAGTTGCAATCAGTTGTCAAATCAATCTGAAACTTTATAAAAATATTTGATTTTATAGTTTTTTTTTTAAACTCTACATGAAACATGAAAAACAAATCTACATAAACAGGTGTTTTTTTCTAATACTCTAAACTAAAAAATACTTGTTGTTTTGCTTGAATTTGTGCAACTTTATTAATTCAATTACAAATAACAGTTGTCACAGTTTGTGCCAAGTGTTTAATATTTGCTTTAGTTACATTTGGTTTTTAGTTTTTTTTTTTGACAGAGACAAGCATTGCAAATTTCATGTATTGATTAAGTGAAGGGTAAAACATGATTTGTTGGTTATGCTTTAGCTTAGAAAAATTTTGATTAAATGAAGTTGAAGCAAAAAATATAACACAAGGTTTGTGTCTTAATTCTTTTGATATTTATGAAGGTTTATTATTAACGTTACTTTATTTTTTTTTAATATTTAAATACTTTTTCGTTAATTGGTAAATTTTATTTTATCTTAGAAAGAACAGTTTCTTAAAAGAGGGAACATTGAATTAAAAAATATAATAAAATGACATACATAGCTTTTAACAAACGATTCACCTATTTATGTAACCCCAAAGAAAAGCCAAAAGCTATAAGCCTTCTCCAGGAGCTAAAAGAATTTAACAAAGTTTTTTTTTAATTTGAATAAATTGAATAAATTAAAACGTATAAATAACAAATTTTTTTTAACAAAATTTCTAAGAATTTTTTTTTATTACACAACCCCCCACCCTTTTATAATACTGCGTTGCATGCAGATTTTAAAATACTTTAATTAATTTTGCAATGTGCGGTAAATTATTTATATAAAACGTATTGCAAAATCTATTAAAATATAAATCTATAAGCAATTTTAATTACATTAATAAACAGTCTATAAATATCTTATAAAAGTTTTTTTTTTGTTTCATGAGTTTCTTAAATCCCTGCCCCTCCCTTTCACCATCCCATTGCAATAACTAAATTTATCTTTGACAGTCTGTCAATTAGCTGAATGTATGTTGATTTATTTAACCGAACTTGGAGTTGCTACTTTTGTTGTTTTCGGTAACAAATATTTAACAAACAATTTAATTGAAATATTTTAATTTTTTTTTTCATTTAACTGCTGAATGATTTATTGTTGAAAATTGTTCATGACGTATAATTTTTTTGTTTTTTTATTAAAACGGTTTATTTTGACTTTTTTAAAATCATGAAACAAATTTTAAAACAAATAATTCCATTTGTGGGTGAGGTAAGTACAATCAATTAAACTGCATTTTGATTGGAAATTTTCTCAACTATTTAGTAGATATTAATGTTTTGTTAAATTAACTATTGTTAGTTCTACATTTTTATTTACATATTTGTAAAAAAAATGTATACTTGGTGCATTTTAATATATGTTTTTACATTTTTAAACGTTTTAGCTGTCAAATGTTGTTGTTAGAACAACTAGAAGAGAAATTGTTTGTAATAAATATCAGTAGACTGCATGACGTTGTTGCCGCTACTTTTGTCGTTTTTGCATTTAAGCTTTAGAAATTCAGTGAATAAAATGCACAGTAACAAGGGAATTGCTTTTAGTAAAATAATAAATTTAAAAAAATCATTTATATTAATTAGCAAAATCAGCATTCAGGCTAAAAGGCTAATTAAAGCCTTAAGCATTTTTGTGTAGAATGTTAATGAATGGTACGAGGATGGATGGTAGGAAGATGTTAATATTGATGTTGGGTTTAAAAATAAGTTAAACAAATGGTAAAATTGAATGTAAGAATTAAAATTCTATATTTATTTACACTTTACTTTACATATGTTTAAGAGCATGGTCTTACATTTACTTACTTAGTCGACTGGTATATCTGGTTGCGGTTGCAAACAATTGTTGTCAAAATTACATAAAGTGTGGCAAACTTTTATATATCCTTGCCATCCATGATGAAGGGTATAAGAATATGTAATGACATAGCTTTGTTGTTAATTATATGTTCATGCCTTATTCCTCCTACAGTATGACGTATTTTAATAAAGTTTCTATCTAAGAAACTATTACGATGTATATGTTATAAGCCATGACTTCAGTAATACGTTGCCCATCTGTTGGATTAGATTTTTATCTAACGAATCTAAAATATTGTCTACTTAGCACGAAGAACAAATTTTTGTCTAAAGGCCAATGTCATAAGATAGACTTATGTAGTCTTATTTATTTTATGGAACTTGAAGCACATTTTAAATAAAAGTTCGCTTTGCAACTTTCATTACAAAGACAGATTATTTTTTTTAATCTTCAAAAAGTATAAACATTTTTTTATACAATTTTTATGCGACTTCTATGATCTAGCCTCGTATAATTTTAACTGTTTTATATAAACAAAATATTGACAACACTAAGGTGTGTTATAAAACTAAAACGTCAATAATTTTACAGTAAACTAAAGCATTGTTCACATAAAATCCGGAAGCACTGAATCCTTTTAGTGTTAACTCATACGTTTAATCAGTTGCATAAATTTCAATTAAGCAAGCATGAAAGGTTTAAGTGGATTCTAAATAGCTTTCGCGATCTGATCTAATAAGAGAGCCATGAGTTAACGTTCTGTTTTCAGATGTGGTCAGAAAAGAAGGTTTTTTTGTATATTCCCTTAATATGACTTTAGTTATTTACATAAAAAGTTTTTTAAAATATTGACTAGCTCTAGTTTATTTATGTATATATATATATAAATATAATGTATCTGGGCTACTGTCAAAGAAATATTTTTAAAAGGGGAATAAACAGCTGAGTAACATTAAGTAAAATTCATTAACGCAAAAACATTTTATTTCATTAAAATTCAAAATTTATATTTATTTTTCTTAAATATCAACAAATTTGTATCGATCTATTTAAACATATTTTCTTAAAATAGATATGAAAGGTTTTTTTCAACTGAATTTTATGTGAACAATGCTTTAAACATGTGTGTGTGTGTGTGTATGTATAAATTAAAGAGTGGTTTTTTACAAAGCATTTAATCTTCAATAAATTACGCGCCATATTTTAAAATATTTCCAATTTTGTTTCCTCAATTCAAACCAATAAAAGACTTTAGTCGGAATCGTATATAACTCAATACGTATTTTCGACCACTACACTAAATCATCACGTTAACTACTTACTCAAATTACAAGGATGGAAACAAAAGCTGGAGTGGGACCAGCAAACAAAGTCGCCACCCTAGCCATTCCGTAAATGCGGTTTATAATTAAAGTGAATAAAAACAAACATCAAAAACAATAAATAAAGTAATTAATAATAGTAATAATATGTTTTGTTGTCAGAGTTTTTTTTATTGAACACACATGATAAGAATTCTATTAAATAAAAAGCTTTATTTTTTTTATTAATTTTTAAATATTTTTCTTTTGGTATTATTTTGAAAACAGCTTAATAATGCTTAATTATATTTGTTGTTTTATTGACTTTTAAATGTTTTTTTTGTGTTTTTTCCAAAATGAGTTTTTATCTAGATTAAGTTGCCAGAGGCTTTAAACAACCGTTCATTATTAAAAATCATTGGTTTGGTTTATCGAACTTCTTGATCATTTTTATATTTATTTACCATTTTAACTGCCAGACGAAATGTCTATTTGTTTGACTCTCGGGCGCGGCGACTGACTGTCAATCTGTACTTTTAAAACTTTAAAATAATGCTCATGCTGTTGTTGTTGTTTTATATTAATAATAAAAATGTTTTTAACCAGACTTGTGGGCAATATTAAAAATTCAATTCCATACATAACAATATAAAATACGTATAAAAAGCAAAAAAACATACAATTTAAAATCTACATTGTATAACATCATCAGCAAATTACTTTGGTTTAAATTCCCGTTCAAAAAAATGTCGAATTTTTGTAGCTGTTGTTGTTGTTTTTTTTCGCTGATAAATATTTCACGTTTTGTGTGTTTTAAAGCTTTAAACTTTTTATACAAAAAATATACAATACGTTTTTCTGGTATTTGTTTAAAAATTTTTGCTAGACATTATGGCAACAAACGTATTAAGGTTGAAGGCAAATATGTATGTGTTGTTTTTTTTTTTTTTTGTTATTATATTGATAATTTTAAAATCATTTGAAATGCCACCAGTAAGAATTTATACAATAACGAAAGACTTAAGGCACAAACTTGATTTTTTGTTTATTTAAAATAAATGTAAAACACAACAACAACGTGGATTTTAAATATTTATTAACCGTAAATAATAGATTAAATAAAAAAATTTAAAAAAAAAAATTATTTTAATAAAACTCCTCCAATTTTTTTTTATTTATTCAGAACTTAATTTTAAAGTGGGGGGAAATACTGTGTTTGAAAATTTTGTTCAATAAACTTAAAAATGTATTATAAATATATAGAGGGTTAATTTATAAAAGTTTTATTCAAACGCAAGACTTAAATGTGCCAAAGAAAAGCAATAGAAGCAAAACCAATAATTTTACAGCTTCAGAACAACGTCTTTTTTTGTTGGTCAATTTAAAGTAATTATAAAATTTATTTAAAAAGCAAAGCAATAAGGCTAGCTTTTACTTTAATAGTAAAACTACATGTGACCATTAAAAAGTAAATACATCTATAATGTGGCCCTGTAGACGTTATTTTAAACATATTTTTTTTTTGGAATTTAAAGAGGACTTCTAACTTCAACATTCAGATTAAAATATTTTGTTTTATAAATCTTTGTTTATTTCAAAAATTGCTTATAAGTTAAAGAAATTAAAAAATTTTTTTAAATGATTTTCCTTAATATAATTTAAATATTTCCCTAATTTTCTTTACTGTAAATGCAGAATTAAACAAGATATAAATTTGCTCTTAATTTATTTTCAATTCCCCTTAATTTTAATCTTGACTAAATGCATATAAATATGTACACATACATACATATGTATGTACATTAACAATTTATAAAATAAATAAAATTCAGTTTTATATTGCAACACTTTTTAAGCCACTTAGATGTGGTGAAAACAAAACACAAATAAATATTTCACCTTCAACAGTAACAACAAACACATCCTATGTTAAACGCTTAATATTTCCAAAGACATTTTTTTGCCATAAATTTTAAAATGTTGTGATAGGAAATTAAATTTATAGCAATCATTTTTCATTTCAACACACACGCACACATACAGATGCATAAAAGTACACAGCCCCAAAGACATGTCATGCAACAACACACTCCTAAAATAAGTCTGAAAACAAAAGACCACCTTTACGATCTTGTTATTAGTAAATTGAAAGGAATCGAAGAAAAAAGTCAAGAAAAATTCCCCTATCGAAGTTACTCACACTTGAAACAGTCACATATAGAAAAATCAAAAAATAAAAAAAGGATTAAAATTTAACAGAAGATTAAACTTTTTTTTTACGTAAAACCAACCTATACGTTTCCTTCACCACCAAATAAACATGTATATTTACTCACTCTTGCTCAGATGTATTTACATATGCACAAAAAAGTGACACGATAAGCCTGGCTAATAAGCCATTAAAAAAACATAAATTGTATTGTGGGCAATTTTAATAAATTTTACCTCATGGCAACTAATTTTATACCAGTGGTTTAGAACGAATTTCAAATTTACGCTACTTGGGCTTGAAGGTTTAGGTTGTTTTGATAAAAAAAAATTTTTTTTTTTAAAAAAAATCATTGGGAATGTATTGGCTTGATTTAAGTAAGAATGATATGTTGCATTCATTAAATTTAAAAAATGGTAAAATTAGTCTTACGTCTGAAAATTTTGTATATCTATGTCAAGAAGAAGTTATCAGTTATTTGATGTTAATCAATGGCTTGATGTCAATCATTTGCTGTTAGTTGATTTATCATTTTTAAATTTTTCATTATCTTTTATTTAATTTTAATAACAATTAAATTTAAGGAACAAAGTTAAACGCAAAGTTAAGACAGATGTTATTTTTTTTACTGAAAATATTTGTTTAATTAGCCAGCTCAGAATTTTTTTTGTCGTTTAAATTTTATTTTAGTTTTTTTTAAAATACAATCGGTTTGGTGTCTTGAACATTAAGTTTTTCAGTTGTTCCTTTATAATTTTGTTCAGTGTGCTTACCGTCATCTTATTTATTTTTCTCTCTCCAAATTGGACATTCTTTTAAGTGTTTTTGTGTATATTATTTCATTTGTAAGTCAAAACCCAACCAAAAGTGTTTGCAAATAAAGAGCTTGTTCATCATGCATAACATTGACCAATTGAAACATTAATAATTTTTATTTTATGCATATCCGTAAGGCTCTTAACAACCTTCCAGAGAAGTTGTAATAAGATATTTAACAAAATCTTGCTACTCCTGCAGACCATAAACAGCTTCTTTGTTTTCATCTTTGTTAATGAAACTCTAAATGTTAATTATATTTATTAACATTTAGGAATATAGTTGTATACATTTAATTTATGTTAATGGATTTATATTACAAATTGCCTGTTTTTATTTAACGTGAATTGCCTTCTTTGTAAATAAAAGTTTCTTTTACGATTTATATGAACTTCAGTTATATACATATGTATGTCGTAATAACTATGGACGTGTAGCCAACAATGAATATTTTTTTCTGTTCCAGAGAAAACAAGTAAGAGCGCTATATTCGGCTATGCCGAATCTTATATACCCTTCACTGCGTGTATCTATGTGTGTATATTAGTAAAAAAATTTCAAAACACACAAATATAATAATCTTTGTGAAAAAAAAATTTTTTTTTTGCTTTTTTTTCCCAATTGTCTTACCCACAAATATAATAATTTTTAAGTAAAAAAAAACTTAAAAAAACGAGGCAGTCGTCTTTTTTTGCTTTTATCTCAGCCGGTTATTGATGGCTCTTGCCAGTTTTCAATACCGATTTTCTCGAAAGCATTTCCAAAAGTTTGATACCACATATAACCCTAGGCGACCTATGGGAGCTACGAAAACTTGTATTCAACCAACACACATACAGACGGATAGACGGACAAACGAACAGACAGACACGGCTAAATCGATCCAGAATATACATATACATATACTTTATAGGGTCGCAAATGAATATTGAAGAAATTACACATGGAATGACAAACCTATATATACCCTTACCACATGTGTGTGTGTGTGAAGGGTATACAAACAGAGATACTGCCAGAAATACGTGATGATGCATGATTTTACAGAAATGTTGCTTTGATTTTAAAAATATAGAGTCCTAGGTTTCTACTCCAAACGTTACTTTCTCTTTAGTAAAACATACTATTTAAAAAGGGTGCTCTCAATTGATATGAATATGATTTAAAAATTTCTTCAGTAACTTATATTTCTTTATTGACTTATTTCTTGCTCAGAAGTAATGTGAAATACTTAATACTTTACAGAAACTTAATAATTATCGTTGTTGTAGTCTAGCAGTGATCAATATGTATTTACTTGCATTTTTTATACGAACGGAATGCAATTGCGCTTGTCCACTTTGCAAAGTCGGGTTTTGATCAACAGGCGGTACTCATTTTATATCGACATTTCGTTTAACAAACATTTAATTTATGTCTTTTTAAGTAGTCTACAAACAATCAACGCTTCATATTTTTTATAAAGCAGAAAAATCAAATATAAAAAGTAACGTTAAACAGACGTGACCAACAGCAACAAAAAAACAACAAGTTACTTAAATTTTACATTAATTTTTACAAATATGGCGAATTATTTTGCTTAAGTTTATTCTGTTGTTAATTGAAATTATAAAAAAGTTTTATTTTAATATTTTTTTCTTCTTTGTTATTTATTATTAATTTACACATAATTAATAATTAAGGCGAAATTGAATTTTTGTGTAGGTTTGATTTTATTGTTATTAATTTTTTTCTTTTTGTTCTTAAAATAATAAAATACATTATCGATATTATTGTATTCATGTTGTTTTCCATATAAATTACTTAATTAACTGTAAGGTTTGTGTTTAAACTCTTTTGTTTTACTTTGATATTGCACCGTTCGTTGTGTGCGTTTGCCTCTGTTCTTAACAATAATTGTTAATGTTCATTCATTTAAGTATTTTGTTTTGTTTGTTTAATTATATATTGATTTTTATTTCGACTATAAATTATTTAAATTATTGTTTTGCTAAAACGGGAGTTTTAAACGCATTAATTGAGAAATTGTTTAAAGTTTTTCTGTTTTTATTTATTTTTTTTATCTGATTTTATTAAATGACAGCTTAATTGACAATATTATAATTTTGGTGATGTGCAAGAAATAATTTTTTTTGAAAAACTTTTTTTTATACAATGGAATTAGGTATCTACATAAAAGTATTTAACATATTAAAAGTAGAATTTGGTTTTTATTCTAAAATTTCTAGAAGTGTTACAAACTGCACTCAGAAATATTTAAAAAGAAAAAATGTTTACAATAAAATAGAAAATCTTAAGATCTAAACCAAATTTACGTTAAATAGTTTAAAAAAATAAAAATAAATTTTGCATGAATATATTTTATATTAAAAGTTTATTATATGCAAGAAATTCCAAGGAATTAAATACTTGTGGGCAACTTCCTAAATTCTTTAACTAAGTTTTTTTATTTAAACCATATATAACGTATGATTTAATAAATTAGTGTTAAGCCTATAGTACACGAAATGTATAAAGCAACATGCGCATGTGACTGACGTAATTTTGTCGTCATCATGAAGCGACATTTGCTACATATCGTGTACTCTCACTTTATAGCTTTAAAAACACCCAGTTACATTCCGTGTACTATGAAAGTTTTACCGCATGTAGCCCCTACAACTTATTTTAAAACTGTTACCGATATGCTAAACATTTTCGTGACGTCATTCGTTTTAATAAAAAAAATTTATAATGAATAGGACTTTTGAACTTAAGTATTTATGTCTGCATCTACTTATATTTAATATTTTATTTTTATTTTAAAAACAAAATATCTTAAGAAACCAACTTCCATTTTGTTGGGCTTATGAACAATAAAACTAAATTAAGACTTAATTGATATATACAAAGTATGGTTTAAAAAAATTTAATATCAATGATATTTATTTACTTAAAAAGCAAGCAGGCTTAATTTATATTATGACTCTAAAAAGAAATAATAAGCTGTTTAAAAAAAATGAGTAAAAATTTGTAAAATAATCAATTTTAAAAAAACACACACGAATCCAACTAATCGATTTCAAAAAGTAAAATTCTCCATTCACAAAATGACTTATAAATCAGTAACTCGTAGACATAAAATAACATGTAAAAATAAAGTAATAAGTTCATTAAATGTTAGCACTACCACATGTATATCCTATTTTCTTTCTAATATTTGAAATAAATAATACTAATACGTCCCTTTGCTAGCCTTTTATTTTTTAAGGTTAGGTTTTAAATTATACACTGAACTACTTTACATAAAAATCTTAATTAACTTAATGACTTATATTTATTTGCTCAGCTTTTAAGCCTGAAAAGATTAACTCATTATGAATTATTATTTTCTTAATTATCCCCAGTAAAAAAAATATTCTTAGAAAAAATGTAAAATGGGCTAGTTTACATTTTTTGTATGCCATGTAACAGTTTAAGTTTTATCAAAAAAACCGAAAAATTCATTATAAGTGAACTTATATTAGGTTATAATCTACTCTTAACATAATGTTAAAAAAAATTTAATATTCGTTTGAATTCACATTCGTTGTAAAGAACTATTTTTTAGGCTTAAAGTATGTAGCCTAAGTATTTTGATTTTTTTTTGAGTCATTTGATTCCAGCAACAAAACAAATTACTTTCCTTTATATATTTTTTCAGGCTATTTGCTTTCAACAATTCCCTCTTCATCTTTGACAAAAAAGCGTCACATCTTAATAAAAAAATTTTTGTTGACAACATTCTAATATTATTGTCGTATTGATTTATTACGCGTCGTATCATTAGCTTTTTGTTATACTCTTTTTATTATATTTTTATCATTTCTGAAATCATTTTTATATTTAAATTGTTATTGAATTTTATTTTTTATTTCTATACTTTTCATTCTTGCTTATTTACTTATTAAAGCAACATATCTGGAAACCTTTGGCAAAACAACTTAAGTCGATTAAAAAAAATTTTTAAAAGAGAATAAAAACGCAAGTAACAAAAAAAAATTAAAATAATTTACATATTTTACGTTGTATCTGTTATACCATAATTTGCCAAAAGGGACCTATTAGTGTAAATAAAGCTAAAGTTAGTTGAACTTTAGAAAAAAATATTAAAGTGTAGATTTTCAAACATTTTTGGGGCCATTTTTTTTTTAATTTTTCTTTGCTAATTGGTTTAATTTAAACAAAAAATTAAATATTTTTATAGGGTTAGGAACAAACCATAATGAAAGGAAATTTAAGTTTTCAGCAAATTTGTAAGATCGATGGAAGTTTTTAAATGGTCATGACGTTATTCACCATATCTAACATTAAATGTAAAGATAAGCTGACAGGCTGGGCATTAGAAAAGGCTTAGATTTAATAAAATTTTAAATTTTATTTTCTAAAAAAAGTATAAGTATTTTACCCATGATCCATAATACGTTTTTAACTTTAGAACAGTGTTAATAATAAAAAAAAGAATTTGTTATTTTGGGTTTTTTATTAAAGCTTTTTGATCTTGTTGTTACAAAAAAAAAACAAAGAAGCAAAATTAAAAAAAGAAACAAATAAAATAATTACAGGCATGTGCTGCCCGTCAAGGTTTAGACTGTAAAATCAACTTTAATTACGTTTCAAAGCCTAAAATTAAGACGAAAAAAGCAACTATTTTTGGCCGTTTTTTTTTTTGGTTAGGTTTTAGATATGTTTGTAAAAAACTAAAACAACAACAAAAATCTTTTTAGTCCGCTTTGTTTTTTTTTTTTAATTTTTAAAAAGAAAAAAAACTACATTAGAAATAACATTTTTATGGAGCCATAATGTCTGGTAGTGAAACTTTGTTTTAATTTTAATGTAGTTTAGTCGCTTGATTTTTTTTTTTTTTTAGTTTTTTATATAAATTTACATTTTTTTTTATATATTTTTTTTAATGAGTTTGGTGTTTAGTGCTTTAAGATTAACTCATTAAAATGATTTAAAATTTTATCACTTTTTTGCTTTAGCTTATGTGTTGTGATATAAAAGACACGTTTTTTATACCCTTCACCGTAAGTGGTTGGGGTATACATACAAGTTGGTAATTACGTTTGTAATTTCCACAATATTTAGACAAATTTTGATATTTAAAACTAATAAAATCTTTGATTCCGTTTTACTAAATATTTTTCAAAAACAAATTAAATTAAGTTTTTTAGCTTTAAAATAACTTACAAATTTGTTTTTTATATGTATCAATGTGTAATACATATCTGAAAACTCATTTATAAATAAAGAGGTTCATAAATGGCTAGAAAGGCTAAAATTAAAAAAGATTGTAATATAAATGACTGAGATAACAAATATTTGGCTACACTTGTGAAGGGTATATCAGATTTGATATAGCCGAATTCAACACTTATACTTGTTTTGTTTGTAAAACTCTAATTGATATTCATTTATGTTTTTTAATTGTTGTTTATAATGTTATTTATTTATTTTTTTCGTTTCTAACATTTAATCACTTTTTAAAAGCAACTGAATATTATTTTGTTGTCATGTCAAATTCTTCTTGATTTTATGCTTAGCAAAAAATAAAAAATTATTTAAAAAATATACATTCACATAAACACCTTAAAATGTTAATTTGTTAAAAATGGTTTTTTAAACTATAAACTCACAAAATGAGTTTTTTTTTTTGCATTAATCATACACACTTATTTTTAATATCACAACTAAGTGGGTTAATATACCTAATATTTTTTTTTTAACATTTAATAGCAGTTTAGTTGGCAAAAGTTTAAATTTATTTATACATAAAATAAAATAAATAATAAATTGATTAAATTTAAGAATATAAAATATATATTTTAAAACTTAATTTTTGGCTCATTTTGCCTACCTTTTTAAAATAAATTATTAAATCTACGTAAGACCACCGTTAGGTTAGACCATCATGGCATCAACATGGCTTAAAAAAGCATTACTAGACTAAAGATTTAATCGCAAATATAAAATTTTCTGCGTATTATATCTCAAATGTTTTGGCCGAATATTATTTACGAAATTGATCTGTAGAAAAAAAGCAACAGGATGCCAAATAAAGACGAAGTTTTCGCAAATCAATCTCAGGTATTTATAGAGCAAAGCTGCAATGGCATTCGCAGGGTAACAGAAGACGAGGAAAAGTAATTCGCATGGAAATAGTAAAACTGAACAAGTCATAGAATGATTTAGAAATATATTCAAATAGATAAAGTAGATTCAATTATCTTTTGCAAGCTCTATGCGTGGTGTCCTTTTCCATATTTTTTTACTGTTAAAATATACTTGTTACTTGTTTAGATGTTTTTACTTTTTATTAATAAACAAAATTACTATTTTCTTGACTTTTGAATGAAAATATTCTTTTGAATCAACAACAAATACATTCGGACAATGTATTTTGTAAATTAAATAAATAAAATAACTCTTTCATCTATTGAGTGTAAACAAGAAAAAGTAAGATGAACTTGCACAAATTATATGTCCTTTCTTTGCCAAAACTTAAAATTCAACACACAAGAAACAAAGGAAAGTGGTGCAGCTTATATTGTTATTTATTGCAGTAACTCTAATGGGGTTCTGTCTCCAAATTGAGATTTAGAAATAATTTCCTCGAACTTACTTTCATTACTAAGAGATAATCTTTCACAAAGTGTTTTTTTAAATAATCTGATACTTGTTAGTCGAAGAAGGATTTTGTATAAGATCAGTGATTTTTACTTTTATCGTTAATGAAGTGATAACGTATAATTATTTAATAATATAATTATTGCTGTCCAAAATTGTGATAGCTTAAAGTTCGTCAGGTAAAAGCAAATATTATTTGTTTTATTTTGTTTTGGAATTGTAGAATTGTCTGTAGAAGTAGGTTTGTTTGCTACACAAAAGATTTATGAAATTGTTCTTGATTACCGCGTTGAAAACATGATATCGAATTATAAGTGAAATTCTGACAGAAGGTACACAAATTAATGAAAATAAAATAAATCAAACAGACACTAATACTATGTTGCCTAGAGGAATAAATAAGCTGAATAAGCTGCAGTTGTTTTGTTTAATTTAAAAAAAAAATAATAGATCAACACATGTGTCAATCTTTCATTCGAATTTTATAACAAATTATTTTTAGATAATAATACCACATTTCTACATAAAAAAATTACATGCCGTCTTACTTGTGACGCAATTTAAACTGCCCAAAATATGTATTTTCAAAAAACTTTATTTAGTAAAGTTTATTGCTTAAGTCTTTCCTTTTTAAAAAAGGAAGATAACAACAGCTTCCGTAATAGTAATAATTTTTTTTTAAGTTTTTTACCAAAAATAAACACTTTAGGTTTGTAATCTGCCATCACCATTTCTAAAAAGAATCCATTAATAATTTCTACATTTAACATTATCACAATAATTTAAGTAATTGATGAAATTTCTCTACAAAATTTCATCATAGAAATTCTTCAAATACACTCAAATCAAAATGAGACTGAACGTATAGCAGCATCATCCTCGCAATACCAGAGAGACAGCAAAAATTTTTTTGCTTTTTTTTTACTATCATATCAGCCGTTTAAAATGCAAATTTATTATTTATTATTAATTTAAATTTATTGTATATTTTTTTATATTTATGTATATTTATTAATTTTTTCTGGTTTTGCTATAACTAATGGCGCATATATGTCTACTCCATACAATGAGAGAGTGGATGAGTGTATCAGCGGTATTGAGGATCACAGTGCTACTAATGATTGTGAATATGTTGGTGTTGAGGGTGCCATGAAAGTATACGAAAGTATTAGAAATGTGATAATATTTAAGTGTGTTCGTATGTAGTATACTCCTAAATAATTTATTGTTTTCGTTTAAAATGTCCAGCTAAGATATTAAAAGCGCAATTCTTTATAAATTATTTTTCTTTTTGTTTTTTTTTGCATTTTTTTCACAAATTTTATTTATTGCTATTTATCCATTTAACATCGATATCATTTAAATTTGCAATACTCATGAAATTGTTTCTTTCTTCTTCTGGTACTTGGGTTTTTTTTAGAAATTATTATTAACTTTTTTCCTCCTTTAAATATTTCTTATTGTAATGTTAATTTATTTTGTATTGTGCGATTTAATTATATTATTGATTATATGAAACACTCCCACTTTTTTTTTGTATACTTTTTGCTCTAACTATTTTGTCGTTGTTTGTTATTAGGTTTGTATTTTTTCAGCTAGAAACAAATTAGTTGTTTGTTTTCGATTGTTTCACAGGGTATAAGTTTTATTACGAGATTTTCAATGCCCTACCATAGTTCTACAAAAATCAAATAGACGAAGATTTTGTTTTATAAAATTAGTAAAAGCCATTTAAAGTTACTGTTACCAGAGATTGATAAATTCACATAGAACTGATCAGAATTTCTTTAGCACTTGGGACTTCAGGGTGCCAAGGGATTTTAATTTGAATGGCCTAGACAATAAATTCTATGTTTAAGATTAAACCTATTTTCAAAACTTACCAAAAGTTAGAAATTAAACTGCACGACATATAAGAAAACTTGCAGTTAACGTTGCGTTGGGCGATAAATAGTTAAATTTTGGAAATCTAAAAATCTTCTCTACCATTTTGTCATAGATTTGTCAGTATTATTTTTTTTTACTGTGGTAGGGTGTTATTTTGTTTTACCATTAGATTGCATTAAAAATAACTTATAACTTATTTTTTTCATGTTTGTTGTTGATTGTGTCACTGTTTGTATGTGTCAGTATTTCGTTGTGCTTCAAATTCATTTTAATTTATATTGTTTATATTTTTTTTTGTAATGCCTTGTTGCTGTTATGTATAACTTGTGGTCATTGTTGTTGTTGTTTCTGATTTATTAATTAATAAAATGATAAATTATTGTTCAATTATTGTCACACCTTCGTTATGTCAATATATTTGATTATTACTTGCTGTTGTTGCTGTTGTTGCTGTTTATTTGATTTAGTATTATTACTTGTCAATCGACAATGTTGTTGTTTTGTCATCTTTAAGATTTCAACTTTGTTGTTGTTTCTATAGTTGTTGGTCATTAATGTTATTTTATGCCAAACTCTTTTTTCACTCTTTTATTTCATATGATTTATTTGTTTAACTAATGGCATTTTTCGCCGTGTTTGACATCAAAGTGTGGCTTCGTTTTTATCTTAACTGGTAGTAGTAGTATGTGTATATGTTTGTTAAATTAATATTCAGGGTAAAGCCAATCTAAGTTTAGTCCATCAGTCAAACAGTTAGTCAATCATTCTGTCCATCTATGAGTTTGCTTACACTAAATTGGCACTAATCTTTAAGTGACTTCAACAGTTATATGTCTTTTAATATTCCTTTTTTCAAAAATTAATATCTTGCTCTTTATTGTTGACTTCTAATATTTTCTAATAAGCAGACAAAGTGGCTCCTTAATCAGTTAAAAGTTAAAATATAAACAAATAATTCAAATACTTTTGTTTGTATGTTTTTGTTTTTATTTATTTTTTTTGCCATTTTAATTATATATCTGTTTCGAATACTTGGTCTCTTTATTTACTTTGCAGTAATACACTTTTAATTGTGAATTCTTATTTGGTTATTTTATATTTATTAATCAAATAACTATTAACAAAGATACATATTTAAACCCACCTCAAAAAATAAAAGATATGGGGTAGAATATAAAGTTTGTTTAAAAATTTCTTTGGGATTTTGACGGAAATATAAAAGTTGGAGTTTTTTTTTTTACTTAATCGGAATAACTTGTATCACATATTGTGTTAGCCGGTTTTTTAGTAAACAAATTTGTTTTAATTGTCTGTAAATGTAAAATGTATCAGAACTATTGACAACTACACAATTTAAGATAAAAATTCACAAAAAGCAAATTGTTTAACCACAACTAACTAACATTTACGAAAACACAAAAGCTTTAAGCTCACCAAAGAAGAAACCAAAAGAGTTAAGCAACAAACTTGCTAAGCTTCACTTTACTTAAACCAATGTTTACTTGAATGTTGTTCCGTTTTAAAGCAAATTAAACTGTTTTTATATATCAAATCGTATAGATATAGTAAAATGCTATCAAAACAATCAATCTTGTTAAATGCCCTACAAAGCAACAAATATTTTTTTTCCAAATTAAATATTT
This sequence comes from Paykullia maculata, assembly GCA_003055125.1. NCBI lineage: Eukaryota > Metazoa > Arthropoda > Insecta > Diptera > Rhinophoridae > Paykullia > Paykullia maculata. Next base: position 36,101 of record NDXZ01021117.1, read on the forward strand.
GGAATTTAGATTCTAAAAAGAATAAAAAAAACTTGTTTCTTAAAGAAATTCGGGTTAAAAAACAAATTTTATTTGTGAGATTTTAATCGTGTTTACTTTATCCGACCAAAGAATCTAATTTTTTGATAATTTATTAATGTAACTATAAAAATCATTTCGTTTTGTGTATTAAAAAAAGTCAACATTGATTGTTACTTTTATTTTTTGTTTTAGTTGATTGTTTTTTTTTATGGAAATTAATTTAATGCAAAGCACCTGCTGTGCGAACTCACACGCCTCAGTTGACGTTGTTATCAGATGATATCATCACTTGAAATCCTCAAAAGCATTTAAATCCTAAATTTTTTTTATTAATTTTAGAATAATTCTAAAGTCGAAAGAAAAGAATCCGTAACAGCAACAACAAACAGCATCAAAAACCCATTTGAATGGCTGCTAAGCCAGCAGATTCAATAAACACGCTTGATTCTTTCTTAAAGAAGTTCTATTAGATGTTTACACAACACCAAGTTAAATTTTTTTGATTTGTTGTTAATATTGTTGCTGCAGTTGTTCTCAAATCTATAAAATATTAATTAATTACTTTTTTATTAGTTGATAACAGAGATTTGTGTCTGCTGATAAAGTGGTTAATTTTTTTCGGCTTGTTATTCACTTTAATTTATATGCTTTTGTCTCTCCCTTGTCTTGCATGCCACAATAAAGATTATTGTGGAAAAAGTCGTAACTAATCTTTTAAACTCGTTAGTTGTAACAATGAAAGTTTGTTAAAAATTATATATTTTCAAACAAGCATGTCTTAATATTTTCTGTTTTTTTTTTTTGGTTTTTTGGAAAAATCATAAATGCCTGGTAATAAACTATCATTTGTAATTTGTAGTAAAACAAAATAAATATTAAAATCAGTAGAATTAAAAATTATACTTAAATGAAAATATTTTACACAATTGTCTGCAGAAGGTAAACCAGAAAGTGTAAAGTAGCATGAGATTTAAAGAAAGAAAAATGATGTATAAGATTATGATTAAATTTTGCTTTTTATAAAAAATATTTCACCAAATTTAATTCATTAATTTTGTTCTCTAACTGTTTGTTTTTAAAAGTTTTCGAAAGAAAACTGTTACTTTTTTCAGAAATTTTTCACTAAACTCTAATTTTTTTTAAATATATTCTATATCCAGCCAATTTTTAACAGGTTTTTATTTTCAATAAACTTAAAACATTTCATAAAATATTGATTAGCTGTTGACAATTTCTTATGTGTATTTTTCCCATCGCACTGAAGCTCCTACATATTTGCTAGACAAATTAATTACCAAAAAGAAAAAACAAATAACTTAACTAACTATTAAAGACAACTAAATAAATAAATAACGAAAAGCTTGAAAAGGCTTTACGATTTAAAGACAAGTTCACAAATTGTCACTTCATAAACAAAAGACTTAAGACACCTACCCTAAATGAGCAAAGAAGAAACGTTATGAAAAGAAAATCTTGTAATTTATTAAAGATTATAACATTAAAAACATTACGAAAACAATCAACAAATTTATACTACATAAATATTTATAAACTTTCACACACAATCATGATGACGATGATGACTATCTGCATTTATGAGGTTAACATATTTGTACTCAATAATCACTCGCATGAATGTCTGCTTAACCGTCCGTCCATATGTCTGTCCTTTGGCCTGCAGCAGCAGCTAAAAAATATTTTTAATTGTCTTTTAAACAGATTCTTGTTTATTTTTTAATTCGTCATGGTGCATATAAAATGTTTGTTGTTTTCTGTTGGCTTTTGGTTGTTGGTTGTGGCTCTGGCAGGCATTAAAGTATCCAGAAAATAATATACAAGCAGAAAACAAACAAACAAAAAGACCCCTTAAATGTTTATGAAAATACAATAAGTGAAAAAAAAATGTATTAAGCAGCAGCAAAAGCAACCAACATTAAAAGCCTTAAAACCTTAAATTCATGATAATGAGCATGAACAATCATGAACAATCAGTAGCAGACAATAAGCAGCCAAAAACTGAAAATAATTTTTAAATCACTCTCAATGTTTTTTGACTTGATTCTGTCATTGTCTGAGACTGGTTATAAAGTGCAGCAAAAATTTGTTAAATAGTTGTGAATATTTTTATCGCCTTTAAGTTAAAAAACGTCGCATAAATCAGTCTTAGCCTTATTTACCGCTTAAGCTTTCAGTGCTAAATGCATATACGAGAAAATTTTACGAAAAAATAAATATTTATTGTAAATTCATTTTATTTGAAATGTTGTTGGTTTTTACTTTCAACAAAATCTACCAAATCTGTTTAATATTTTTTATGTTTCATTTAAATGTATAAAAACAGCCATTCAGCTGCAATTTTAATGCCCTTCACTATTTAGGGAAATACTTAAAAGTTTTATAAAAAATTAATAAAAATTAGTATAAAAAATATTATTTTTTATGTTTTATATGGAATGCGATATTTTCTATAGAAAATACATTTTTGCAATATTTATTATATTATGCGATGCTAATAATAGAAAATTTTTCTGCCATGTTTTAAATAGAAACTATCTCCAGTTTACACTAGATAATACCTATTCGATATTTTTTAAAATATTATTTCAATATTTTTAAAAAGTAATTTTTAAGACAAGTTTACAGTCGTTGCTTGACAAGCTTAGGGTACCATCAGTTCGTTTGCTTCTCTGTTTTTTTTTTTATTTACACGTTTTGAGGCCACAATATGACAAAACGCTTTGCAATTGTTTTTGTACTACAAGTTTATAATTTACAATATTTTTATTTTTAATTTTTTTCTTTTAACGCTCATAGTTCGTTTATTTTGGAGTCTTTAAGTCTACTACAGTTTCCTTTTGTAAGCATAAATAATATTTTTTTCTCTACTTTGTACGTTTTAATATCTTATGTCGACTTTTTCTTAAAAATAAAAACATTTAAATCAATTGTTTACAAAAAACCTTCAAACATGAGCTTTAATTTTTGCAAGACAATACTTTTTTGTTCATTGTTGATTCATATTTTGTTTACGTTTTGTTTAACAACAGCAGCAAGAAATACGTAAATAATTTTTTTTTTAAGTTTCTATTTAACCTTTTTATTTGTACTTTTAACGATTTTGTATTCATGACTTTTGACACGGTTTAAGTTTAGTTATTAAATTAAGTAAAAATAAAAAATATCACATTATTATTCAGTTTTTTTTTGTTTCTATTAAATGTTTAAAGAGTTTTTTTGTTGCAGCATTTCTGTGTGCCACTTTAAAATGCCTGAGAACTTTTAAATGCAAATTAAATTGACAGTTGTTTTTAGCGTTTTTGAAATTCAATTCATTTTTATTTAAATGAATTATTGAGTCTATAGATGTTGTTTAAAATGTTTTTTGTATGTGATATTAAGTTTAAGTTGCAAAAAAAAGTTACAATACTAAATATATATTATTATACATAATATTAAATTTACATTCAGCTGTGAATGATCTTCTAAAAAAATCATTGCAAATAAGTAAAAAAAACATTTAATATTTATTTGAGCTGAACGATAATTATTCAGTCAGTTAGTCAATTATAATTGTGGGTCTTTTACATTTTTGAATAAAAAGTGGGCGTGGCATACAAAATAGAAACAAATTTTTTTCATCTCTATATATATAGATTCATCATATGTATATTCTATAAAAAAATGTCACACAACCTTTCTCCAGAAAAATGTCGCATTGATGGTTTTAATAAAAGACATTGCATAAGCTTTTGCTGAAAAACCGTGACATAAATATTTTCTGCATTAAACATTACATTAATAACTTTTGTAATAGAAACCGTACCTGTTACTTAACAAAAAATATCGAACAAAATAGATCATTAGATTAGAAAAACCAATTTAATAAAAAATAAAATGGATTTTAAATTTGTTATTGATTTTTATTTTATTCGCATACATCTTCTTATATTGGAATTCTTCTCATAAATAAAGTAATTATTTAAAACAATAAAATATATCTCTTTGCTGCTTAAAATTTTTTTATAAGTTTGCATCTTAAGTCTTTTGTTTTTATATTACTTAAAATACCATATAAATCAAGTTCTTGGCTCAAGTCTTTAGTTATTACACTCGCAAAAATTACTCTACACAAAATTCACCTCAAAAACAATTTGTATAAAATTTAAAATAATGGCAATAAAACTTAACGCGATTATAAATTTTCCTTGCAAAACAAATTCAATATGGAATTTATTCGCTTTAGTATATTGAATAACAAAAACAACAATAGAAAAACAAAACATAAAATTAAAAGAAACAAACTTAATGGTTTTCAGCGTTGTTTTTTTTAACTTTTTTTATTTTCATACCACACAGACATTTTAAGCGAAACACAAGCAGTAACCGCACAGGAAAAGCAATAACAACAAGAACAAACTATAATGCGTTACAAAAATCGTACTAAATGAAATAAATGCAAAACAAAAGCGATAAGTAGCATGCAACATGTTACACAATAAAAAAAAAATTTTTAAAAACGCGTATAAAGCTACAACTTATTGTCAGTATTGCCACCAACCAACCAGGCAGCCACATTAAATCAACAAAACATATACACTCTGCACTCTTCAATAATGCAAGTAAATCGGCGAGCAAGCTGAAACATTTTATATTAAGCAGTTTTTTATTTTGTTTTGTTTCGTTTTTTTTTCTGAAAGATGTCAGTGTTTAAGTAATTTATGTTAGTTGGCTTGAAATTTCTCACAGCAAACAAAAGAAATACCACAAACGTTTAAAGAATTTTAAAAAACGCTGACATTTTGCATTTCGAACGCATTCCCTAGGGCGATTAATCGATGGATAATAGTGTATATTGTTTGGATTCTTTAGAGTTTTCTTTAACTGCTTCGCCCCCTTCTGTTCTATCACACAATATAACATGCATCACAATAAAATCGTTTTGTTGACTCTTTAGTATATAAATTCATATAAATTGTTTTCAAGTAAAATGTAAAAGTAAATATATATGCGCAACACAAGTTGTTTGGTGGGCGCTTTAAAAAAGCCACACACATATGCATCACTACAACGTCATCAACATCAGCCAGCAACATCTTTTAACAACTATCAACAACAATAACAACTGTAAGAATCGAAGAAGAAGAAGCAAAAAACAGCCACAATCTCCTAAACAACATTTAATAGCTTGTGCAGTACATGGAGTTTGTTTAACATTGACACTGATGATCAAGAGCGGTACTCTTGTAGTTTTGCAACTTAAAAGAAATCCAAAAGGTTTTTTTACTCTTCGATATACTTACATATATAAATGTAATTATTTTTTTTTTGTTTTGATAGAAAACTATTACACGAAAATGTTGTTGTCGTTCTTGTCGGTTACTGCTGCTGATGATGATGATGATCAGTGATGGTGTACCCAAAGCATCTGGCAGTGGCTGGTTTTGTAAATCTAATACAACTAACATACAATTTAAGGCTGGTTGGATGATCTCAACAAAAAAAAAACATGAATGCACACACGCATTTTATTTTACTTTCGCTGTGTCCTTAGTCATACATTGGGATGGATGAACAGACAAACGAGGAACATTTGATTCTTGTTCTTTTGATTTTGGTTTTCCTTAAAATAACAATACAAAGATGCAGCTAGTAAACCAATGAAATATCAAATCAAAAACATACATTTCCGAACACATATACAGGCATATTGAACATATGATAGCGGTAATAGGACCAACGTTTTCTTAAATTCTATGGAAAAGTAAATGAAGTTGGCGTAATTTTTACAATGTTAATTTACAATCCCATAAAGTATATATTCTGGATCCTTATAAACAGGAAAGTCATTTTAACTATGTCCGTCTAGTGGTTGATTTTTAAAAGTTTTCGTAGCTCCCATAGGTCACTTAGAGTTGGAAATATTCCAAAAAAAATGCTATTGAAAACTGGCAATATCCATTAACAACTCGCTAAAATATAAGCAAAAAAGACTTTTTAAGCATTCGGATAAGCTACAGACAAGTTTCGAAAAAAATTTACTTATTGGCCCAAAATCCGCAAAGTTATAGGCGGCAAACCTAAATGGATAAAAATGTTAATCATGAAAAAAACAAATTTTCTAAGTCTTTAACCTTAATACGTACATACCTACACTTTTTATAACATACCTACACGTGGTAAATGTAAATGGTATATAAGATTTAGCACGGCCTAATATACCTCTCTTGTTTTATATAGCATTGAATATTTTGTAAATAATTTATTTTGTACCTTAACAGTTTTATAAAAAATATTATAACATTAAAAATTTTTTCTAAAAAATATGATATAATTACAAATTAACTAATAACTAATTAAAAATTAATTAATTAACTAATAAATAATTAACTAATTAATGATAACATGGAAATTTCTTAACAAACTATTGCATTGAAAAAATGATAGAATAAAAAAAACGTTGAGAGACAACGCAACGCATTAAAAATGTTTTGTTAACAAAAGCATTAATAAAAATTTTCTGTAGTAAATATACTTGAACTTAAAATAGTGCTATAGAATATAATAATTTTGTTTTTAATTATTCTTATGTATGTTTTATATGTCAAAGGATTTACCACTTTTTATACCCTTCACACACACACATGTGTTAAGG